>JAYXSE010000008.1:0-33600 GCA_037356155.1 Penicillium sp. D9
GTGGTTATCTTAAGTACGAAACAAGTATGAAGTTAGAACTATAGGTTCTAAGTAATAATGTATAATTAAACACGAAGAACTAAATATATATGTGGTAATGACCGTCCTTATATATCTAATCCTTCCTGTTGTCTTATCAGGACCTTTCCTGACGAAAGGTTAGGTCCGTTCCGTCCGAACGGATAGGATCCTGTGTGCTTAGTCACCAAGGGTTGGGCCTTACGTGACTTCCTGCGAATGCTATGTTGTTATGGCGTAAACCCGGCACCTGCGATTAGGCAGCCGGTTCTGGCCTGTTCCCCACCGTCTCGTAGTGTTATGTGGTATTCCTTGACACGGTTAGCGGGAGGCTGTTTCTGGCCCCCTGGGCGGTGAGCGATCGTCGTTCTCCGGTAAGTGGGAACTGGTTGGTCTTGAGTGCTCCTGGGAGGTGCGGCCCGAGTGGGTCCGTAATATGTGGCTAATGAGGTATGAAGTGATAATAGATATGGCTTATGATACTTAGATTTTACCAAAATTACTCTTTAATAGCGGACTAACTTAGCTTATGAAGAATATGATACTAAGATCCTGATCTAATCGTACAGAAGAAGAAGTAGGATTTTCAAAAATTTAAGGAAAAGGTAAGAACTAGGATAAAGGTAGAAATATATATCGTAGCCGAGCTTATACATGACCCACTAGATCAGCACGAAAATCTTAAACTTAGTCAAATTACTCTAAAAAAAAGGTAGAATAGAATTTTAACATTAATTAATCTATACTAAAAGTTTTAGCTCGTTAAATCTATAGAATATAATATAATAGATAATCCAAAAAGCTAGGGTGGCATCAGAGAGCGTACAACGGTCGCGCTATCTTATATATTTTGACACCCCATCAAAAAAACATGCGATTTTCGAACCCCTACATCTACCTTTAATAATGGTCCAAATCACCTGAAATTGCAATTGGAGCGAGATGAGATATAGAATTAAAATATCTGAAGTTTTGAGCGACGTACGACCATTAAACATAATTGTAATGGGGTCGAGTAGAGTTAATTGTAATGAGCCCTGACCCACTTTTTTTCTCCCATACTTAAGGAGTTTACCCTAATTGTAATGGGGCCCATTACAATTACCCCTATGGGTTAGGCTTCTGTCATCTCCGGCGTCACAGTTCGCTTCCGGCCTATTCGCGTTTGGGGGGCAGAGATGCTTCCGAACTGCCGCAAGTTTCTGCGGATGTTAATGATTGTTAGCTTGGTGCATTCAGCTTCTTCGGCCATTTGAGAAGTAGAGAAAGACTGGCTCTCTACAGTTGAATTCGAAAACAGATTACCCCTTCGACACTCGCGCTTTCTTTCCCAGCGCCCCACTTAGATCGCGCTAAACTGAATTTGGTCAGGAAAATTCCCCACCATCTTTTCTCGATGTACTTCTGGTAGATCATTAAAATTACCGTAATAACAGTTTCCGGCATACGGCAGACCATACTTGCCGAACCGCCCCATGGCCGTACACCAGATTCGAAATCAAATTACCCCTTAGAGACTCACCAGTTGTTTTTCAGACCGTACCCGAAACCATACTAATCAATATTTGGCCCCAGGCGAAAATAATTTTTATCTAATAATAGACCGTGTTTTAAGTTCCAATACGACCACTTTACATATAATACTGTATATTACACGAAACTTCCCTTCATAAGCGATATATGCCCCTCATTGCCTGTCGGCTTCTCGGGTCCATTACTTTACCACCATCTCGAAAACGCCTAGAGGGAAGATACCTAATTCGGCTCTTAACTCAACTCCATCCAAGGATACATCTCATTCATGACACGGTTTTCAGCTGGACATTCACAATGAGCTTGACAAAACTCAACTTTATCACTGGAAACCAAAATAAGCTTGCCGAAGTGCGGGCTATTGTCAGTATATTAAATGATGTAAGCTAGCTAGATCACATGATCTTAGTAAGCACACATATAAAGTGCGTGCACAGAGATAGAAGAATGGACAGACAGATGCATATATGCGAACGAGCACCTATTGGTCGCTGATCCACCGCCCTGATTACGTATACGGACAGTTATGAGCCCGGAATCACTCTGATTACGCTAGATCAGTGCAATTGAGGTTATCTAGACTATATCTGGACTGCCTACCCCTGAGTACGGATAGTACGACTACCCGAACCAACCTCCGAAGGATACGTTAGGATCAGACCGGATCAGACACCATGGAGTCGATCGGCTCTGTCTCATCATGGAAAGGAGAGAAGTTGAAAGGCCCTGGCCAGTGGCACTCATGGTATATGGCTATGAGACGCCTTGGACAGAGCTTGCGAGTATGGGATATGTGCAATCCGGAGCTGAGCAGGAGCACGGTGGTTCAACCGAAGGAACTCCCGAGTATGCCTGCACAACCAGTCCTGGATATCCCGGAAGAGATCACGGCCGCAGCGCTGAAGTCTCTGAAAGAAGTATTTAAGGAGAATCAGTCAATCTGGAGAGATGAAATGGACATCTATAGGCTCCGATTGGCCGAATTCGAACGGCAAGAGAAGGGTCTACGGACGATCGATCAGGCGATCACTGCATCCGTAGAACCAAAGATGAATCGTGTACTCGATCGCCTGGATACGGCGTACGAGCGTATGCGGTTCCTAGCGAATCGTTTCTCAAGGACCAATGCGTATGGCGTCGAGGTGTTCCTTAGATGGAGGGACGAAGCAACGAAAGGACCGGGTAAGGGCGGAGACGTTCTGAAGTGGCTGGACGACTGGGAATCACTACGTGAGGAGGTTGTCAGCTTGAACTATGAGAACGCAACGTTCCACCCACTATTATTCATGAAAGCTGTTAAGGAGGTTCTGCCGTCATGGTGGGAGAACCGATTCCAGCAGATCGTGATCAACCGGGAGTCAATGAATATGAATTCGATGCTAGAATCATTCCGTGCGACGTACGAGGAGTCTCCTCGTCGGACGGCAGCAGCAGGAGCTAATTCAAAGCCTGCGTTCGCGACGTCAATATGGCAAGGGCACCAAGAAGCAAAGCAGGTGAAGCCTACCGAGTTCTCAGAACGTACGGACTGCCCCTGTGGAGGCCCTCACCGCGCTATATGGTGCTGGGTATTTAACGAGGCGAAGCGTCCGGAAGGATGGGTGGCCGGTAGGAAGCGACAGGAATCGATCGAAAAGGCATTCAAAAAGGAGCCGGAATGGAAGGCCTGGATTGAAGCAAAAGTCAGCGAGATATCCAGGGAGAAAACGGCAAATTATACGACCGGTCAGGTCGCATACGCGACTGCACTATCGACGATCGAAGGGCATCATCGGACCCAGTGGATTCTGGACTCGGGAGCGAGCGTACACGTCTGTAACGACCGCTCTATGTTCACGGAGTATCATGAAAGCATCTCTTCGCTCCAAACCGGGGAGAGCCGGACGCCCACGATCGGTATAGGAACGGTGGTAATGGATGGAGTCAATCCAGTCACAAGAAAGACGTGTAAGGTTACACTGAGACAGTGCCACTTCGCACCATCTTTTCACTGTAATCTAGTGTCGCTCGGACGACTAGAGCAGAAAGGGTCGTGGTGGGATATGCGGAAGGGGCATATAGTGCATAATGGAGAGTCGATTCTTGAGATCTACCGGGACCATGATATATACGTCTTTTCCCGGCCAGATATGAAGAAACCTAGACCCATACGACACGCGCATGCCACCCGGAGGTCCGCAGTACCACAGACGTCCACTGCATCGGCCGAGATATGGCATAGACGCCTAGGACACGTCTATCAGGGTGCAATTCAGCAGCTACCGGAGCTGGTTAATGGGGTGAAGATCGAGCCAGGGGAAGAGCGACCGGACGGACCGGATAACCAGGTATGCGAGGTATGCAGCTTAGTGAATGCCCCCCGGCAGATATCTCGGAGACCTATCGGAAAGCATTATGGAAGATGCGGACGGGTCTATTTCGACCTGATCCAGATGACAATGGGATACAATCAGCACTGCTGGATCACACACTTCTATGTGGAAGGCATACGATTCCACTGGAGCATGACCCATGTCAACAAAAACGGATGCCAAGACGCGATCAGAAGCTTCATAGCGTTCGCTATCAAGTGGCTACAGCTGCCAATTAAGGTATGGCACTCGGATAATGAGAAGACCGTGGACGACCGGATCCATAAGGTTCTAGACGAGATGGGGTTTATCCATACCTTCACGGTTCCATATTCACCGGAAATGAATGGGCCTGGAGAGCGGTCTGGAGGTGTGCTTACGCTCCGAGCACGGGCGCTCATTAAGGAGGGCAAGCTACCGGATAAGCTCTGGCCAGAAGCTATCGCAGCTGCGGTTTATATGCTGAATCGTACGCCGACGAAGCTAGAAGATGGATCATGGATCATCCCATGGGAAGAAGCACGACGGTTCGTTGATCAAGCGGAGCTGCCGAGGACGTCACTGGCGAATATACGTCTATACGGATCGCTTGCTTACTGTCGAATTCCCGACCTTCCACGACTGGATAAGATACGATCTCGTGCGGAAGTCGGATATCTAGTAGGATACGTGGCATCAAATATCTGGAAGATCTGGATGCCCCATCGCGGACAAGTACGGATGGTCAGAGATGCGGTCTTTGATGAGACACGAAGGTATTCGGCCGAAAACCAGCCGGACGAGGAGGTTAAGATGCCACTACCACGGGATCTACAACCGACAATTTTGGAGGAGAGATACGAGTTTGAAGCCATTCTACAAGGGCTTACTGAGCAAGTAGAGGATATTGGTTCAACTAATGAAGCTCTAGGACTATCTCCTACGGCAGGCGGTGCGGACGACGCGCAGGACCCGGCCAAGGATGTGCTAGACACCTCACCACCTACCGATGGAGATAGTTCTGAGCAGGAAGCGATACAGGACTTAAGTGATACATCAGGTAAGGAAAAGGACCCGAACGGACACGATCCGTCTCGGACCCCGCCGAGATCTCCTGGCAACGACTCTGCCGCAGATCAGGGGGTGGGGGTAATGGAAAATAATGGGTATAAAGGGAATCTGACGCCAGAGACCCCTATATCAATGCGGGAGGAGAGCTCGCTAGCACGGACGCACTCGGACGAGACCGAGGACGTAGATCGAGCGGCTCTGGATATCGGAAATATCGTGAACGGACCGAGGAGGCGCAGACAGCAGCGAGACGAGGATTTTGCCTATGGAACGACGACGTTAGCAGATAATGATACTACGTCAGTCACGCTCCAAGCTTTTGCAACTGGTCTGTTCGCACCGAAACCCTCGCACCGGCAACACAGAGACGACCTCCCGCCGCCGCCAGAGCGGTTTAGAGACGTCTGGAAGCATCCGTTAAGCGACGGATTCAGCAAGGCAATGAGGGTGGAACTGGACGCTCTACAAGCGAAGGGAACGTACCAGGAAGTGGAGATACCGAAGGATCGAGGAACGCAGGTGCTGCCCCTGATGTGGGTGTACGCATATAAGTTCGATCAGGACGGGTTTCTCATCAAGTGCAAGGCACGGATATGTGTGCGTGGAGACTTACAGAGTATTTCGGCCGAAGAAAAGCGGGCAGCAACCCTAGCGGCTCGGACAGCAAGGACGTTATTCGCCTTATGTGCGGCGTACGACCTAGACCTCCGTCAGCGGGATGCGGTAACGGCCTTTCTCAACAGCAAGCTCCGATCGCAGGTGTATACCATGATGCCGGAAGGATTCAACACGCAAGGGCGGTGTTGGTTGTTGCTCAGGGCCCTATACGGACTGAGAATTGCACCGAGACTCTGGCAGCAGGACGCTACGAGGGTATTAAGAGATCTCGGGTTGGAACAGGTCGCGGAGGATCCGTGCGTGTTCGTAGGAGAGGGGATCATCGTGTTCTTCTATGTTGATGATATCCTCATAGCGAGTCATCATATGGCAAAGGAACGAGCACGTCAGCTCGAGAAGGAACTCGAGAAGCACTGGGAGCTCACGGACCAGGGTGATGCGGAATGGTTTCTCGGGATCCGTATCCTACGAAATCGAGCAGAAAGGAAGCTCTGGCTAGTCCAAGACAGCTACTTTACGAGCGTTGCGGAACGGTATAACCTCACCGGACGAGCTCCAGTATGGACGCCAGGGATCGTGGACCAGCTTGACCCGTACGAGGGGCAAGCGACCCCGCAGAGCATACATGATTACCAGCAGAGAGTGGGATCAGTTCAGTATGGAACGACAATCACCCGGCCGGACGCAGCGAAGAAAGCGTCTATCCTCGCTCAGTTCCTACAGAACCCAGGACCCAAGCATCATGCCGCGATCGAACGCCTCATCTGCTACCTTTATACGACGAGATACTGGGGGATCCAGTATGGGCCAGTCGAGGAGGACAGCGAGGTGGTCAGGATATCAAGCGACGCTTCGTATGCGGACAACGGGGATCGGACGAGCTCTGCAGGATACATATGTCAGATATTTGGAGGTCCAGTGGACTGGAAAGCAACCAGGCAAAGAACAGTCACCACGTCCACGACCGAGGCCGAGTTATTGGGTCTCTCGGACGCCGGCAAGGCGTTACAATGGTGGGACAGACTATTCAGGAGAATCGGGTTCGAATACCCAGGAAAGCTCACGATCGAGTGCGACAACGCCCGTACGGTGGACTTGATCAACGCGGAGGATACACCATTCGATACCAAGCTCCGTCATGTGGATATACACGGCCACTGGCTGAGGCAAGAGGTCAGGGAAGGTCGAATTCGTATCAGATGGGTTCCTACCGGGCAGATGGTGGCAGATGGACTCACGAAGGTGCTGCCAAGACAGAAGCATGAAGCTTTCGTCAAAATGCTGGGGCTGGTGGACGTGAAGCATTTGATCATGGAATGAGATGGGGGAACTAATGATTAAGCATGGCCTAATCAGGCAATGGAGGCTGACCAGAAAGGACGCAGAAATGGAGGAATTGGAAGCATATGGGTCCAGCTTGACCAGCAGAGGGGCTGCCCAAGCTGAGGGGGTGTGTCAGTATATTAAATGATGTAAGCTAGCTAGATCACATGATCTTAGTAAGCACACATATAAAGTGCGTGCACAGAGATAGAAGAATGGACAGACAGATGCATATATGCGAACGAGCACCTATTGGTCGCTGATCCACCGCCCTGATTACGTATACGGACAGCTATCCTTGGTCACGTGATTAATATAGACAACCGGGTAGTCGACATCCCTGAGATTCAGGGAACAACCGAGGAAATTGCCGAGGAGAAAGCTAGACGCGCAGCTGACGTGGTTAGTAATCTCTATTCCGCCCAATTTCTTTGGCTCGCGTGCTGTGTAATCATCAGCTTACGCCGGAATAGATCAATGGACCTGTCCTGGTCGAGGACAGTGCGCTCAGTTTCAGTGCCCTGAAGGGTCTCCCTGGGCCCTATATGTATGTCTCCTAGTGGAAATACTTCCCTCTGGTTAAGCTGTGTCATAACGAGTAGCAAGAAAATATTTCCTTGATGCTTTGGGCCTCGAAGGCTTAAACAAGATGCTCGATGGGTTCGAGGACAAGACCGCCGAAGCTATATGCACGTTTGCGTTCTGCCGGGGACCCGGGGCTAAGCCTATCTTGTTTCAAGGGAGAACAAAGGTAAAAAATACACAGTATTAGTTTTGAACACAAATCTGACTGCAATTACATAGGGCGCGATTGTGCGTCCACGAGGCCCAATGAACTTCGGTAAGTCCATAATCATTCTTTGCGCGAGGCGGCTTGATTATTAACATATGAATCTGCCCAGGCTGGGACCCTATTTTCGAATATGATGGAAAAACCACATTTGCTGAGATGAAGCAGGAGGAGAAGGTGAGGTCCTGCACGCTGCCTAGTTTCTGCCTTCACGTGGAAAATCAAAAACAGTTTTTCACTAATGGACATTAAGCAGAACCTGGTATCTCATGGGTACAAAGCGCTAGTAAAATTGCAGAGGTGGTTGGCTGAAGGTCAACAGTAAGTGGTTGGAGGTATAGTGAAAGCAAAAATCAGAACCACGCCTAACCCATAGGGGTAATTGTAATGCACTACATTACATTTAGGGTAGATTTCTTAAGTACAGTCAACTCTCACCTATTGCACACTCTACCATCCATAGAAAATTATGTGCAATGGGTGAGAGGTGCAATAAGTGAGAGTTTGCCCTAAGCCCTATTTCCTATTTAGGTTTCCATCCCATATCCTTCAAGGTCACCTGACGCTTTTCCTCGACCTGAATCCTGCCAAACTCGCTGATTAAGCTCTCAACCTGACGTATATGGTCTGGTGTGCTCTTTTCCTTGCTTCCAACCCATATTAATATATCCTGGAGATGGCCCATAACCTCGGAATTCGATGGAATATCCGGTGGTGGCCCGTTTTCCTCGATATCTTGTGCTTCTGAGCTCTCCATATCAATATATATATCTTGCCCATCGGTCTGATCTCTAGCTTCGGTCTCATCTCCAGCAGCTATATCTTCTTCGCTAGGGTTCAAAAATTGATCAATTGGTATGATATCATCATGACCAAGCTTCTCAGCTGCTTGATTATATAGAGCTTGAATCTCAGCACTCAATCCTGGCTCAGATACCGGTTTAGTCCTATCTCCTTCGGTCCCATCTCCTTCGGTCCCATCTCTGGTTTCGGTCTCATCTTTAGTCGTACGAATTAGAGTACTTTTTATAAAGCAATTCTTAATCGTTTGATCTAATATAGACGTTTTCCAAGCTTGTGTAACCCAAAATAGAGTATATCTGATATTCATCCGAAGATGGGGATCAAGTCCTCGATCAAGGATAGCAACCATCCAACGTAACCATTTTTTCTTATAATGGTGCTTTAAATTTTGAATAATTCCCTGATCTAGAGGTTGATAAATAGACGTCGCGTTTGCTGGGAAAAAAACGACCCGGATATGGGCAGGTGGTGGGGTGCTTTTAAGACCAGCGACATGTGGAGAGGCATTGTCTAATAACAATATTGCCTTCTTATGTATAGGAATACGCCTATAAAAGGCACGTAACCATTCTTCCATGATGTCTTGACGCATCCACGCCTTCTTATTGTGACGCCAGACACAGCCAATAGCTGGGAAATTAACTCCCCGGAGTGCACGAGGTGTTTTTGCTTTTCCAATCAACCATAAAGGCATTCGGTCTGATCCATCTGCGTTTGTTGTGATAACAAGAGATACTCTGGTCTTATCTTTCTTCTTTCCGGCTATTTGTTTGTACGAAAGACCCCCATTTGGCATCTGTCGCCAAAAGAGGCCCGTTTCGTCCATATTATAGATCTCAGATGGCTCATATTGGTCGCATATCGTACGAATTCCTTCGATCTGATTAGATATAGAAGATGGGACGGAAGCAGCTTCTCCATGGAACGTATAATATCGAAGATTATACCGTTTTTTGAATCGAGTAAGCCAACCCTCAGAAAAAGCGGGTCTTTGTTGTTGTTGATATTCAGGGATTTGGGACCAAAGCTCGTTTGCTTTTGTTTGGATTAAAGGGCCAGAGATTGGATATCCATTATCTATATGCCCTTTAACCCAATTAAATAGCTTCTGGTCTAGAATAGGCCAGAAAGACGAGGATATATGGGTCTCTGAGGTCTCCGAGGGCCTTGAATCAAGGTAATCATATTGGGACGAAAGAATTCTTGAGACCGAAGTACGATTAATCTTATGGTTGAATTGGGACTGAAACCAATCCACACAAGCAGATTGGGTCGGTTTTGGATTAGAATTAGACCAAAAGACTCGAAGAGCTTGTTTATGTGCATCTGATATGCCTAATCGAGCACGTTTTGATGGTGGTGGTATAGCAGGTGCTCGGGTGGCTGGTCGGACACATGGCAACGGAGGCAGATCAGAGATTTCAGGCATTCTGATTGGTTGATATCGCTGACTAAGCGGATGACTCAGCAAAGATAGGAGGAAAAGGTGTGTGCAAAGGTGAGTGTGCAAAAGCGGGAGTTTTATATAGGAAAACCCAAAAAAGTGGGTCCATCCAAGTGAAGGGGTGTGCTAAAGCGGGAGTGTGCAAAGACCGGGTGTGCAATAGGTGAGAGTTGACTGTATGGGAAAATAAAAGTGGGTCCTAGTGCATTACATTAAAAGTATTCGAGTGCATTACAATTATATTCCTAGCTCGTACGAAGCTTAGATTTAAATATATTATTAATTCATATTTCAACCACCCTCCATTTTATTTTCAAGTGATTTAAACCAGTAAAAATGGTGGTTACAGGGGTTCAAAATCAGAGAGTTTTTTTGATGGGGTACCAACCGCAGGCGACCGTGATGCATCACCAAACCACCACCACCACCACACACCTAATAGGGTATAGGGTATCCCATCAGTTTAATCAGCTGAAAATTCAGGGGTTTATTCGTTTTATTTAGTGTTATATTCACGTTTTTTTTCGAGGCTAATTAACCATATTTCGCGAATTTAGTTTTGTTATCGTACGGATCGTGTGTGATCATCCCGGAGATATATTTTCATTTTTTAGCATGGCTAATATCATCCCCCGCACCCCCACCGCCAGCGAGTTATTTATCACGAATCCCGAGTTTAATATCGTGATTTGCCGTAAGTGCGAGCATACCGTACGAAGGGACAATATTACTACCTATTTAACCAGTACTAATCATCGGGTACCCCGTATAACCGCGCGGTATATCGAGCAGTGTATTTAGTAATAGGAATATATTAATATATTTCATAAGCGAGTCGGCTACCCAAGCGGCCCGGCCACCCTAACCAAAACGCGTTAATTAATTAGTCCGTTCTTCTTTAACTAACCACCATGCCACCAACTCGCTCTCAAAATCGTCAAAAATTAATAGAACAAGAGGGTTATATCCTGGTTACAATATAAGCTATCAAAAAGCAGGAAAAATTAACAATTCGTCAAGCAGCACTTATATATAATATCCCTTATGTAACGCTCTAAGAGCGGCTTAAAGGAGTCGAAAACCGCGTCGAATTACGCGCAAATTCGTCCAAATTAACTAAAATCGAGGAGAATTCGCTTAAGAAATGGGTGATCTCTATAGACGTACGTAGAGCGGCCCCACGACCTTCTATAGTATAAGAAATAGCGAATCTTTTACTCGCGACGCGCGGAACGACCCCGATTTAGACCGTCGGTAAGAACTAGGTTACGAACTACGTTAAATGATACCTAGAGCTTAATATAAGGTTCTTAAGACGCTATAATTATAAGTGTGTAAAGTACGAGGACCTAAAAATCATTAAGGAATGGTTTAACCTAGTTTAAAAGACGATTTTTGACTATAGGATCGTTTTAGACGATATCTATAACTTTGATAAGATAGGCTTCGCGATGGGCTTAACCGCGACTGTAAAAGTCGTTATAAGAGCGGAATATTATAGTCGACGCTCTCTTTTATAACCTAGAAATCGTGAATAGGTGACCTCGATTAAGTATACGGGCGCGTCTGGATATAGCCTTCCTCTAATAGTTATCTTTAAAGGTAAAGTCTTAAATATAGGCTAGGCTAATAATCTTTAACTCCCTAGCGATTAGTAATTCTAGGTTAGTCTAAGTAGACAGACCTCGGATGAAATTAGACTTTACTAGCTTAAAAAGGTCTTTACTCTATTAACTTCCTCAAGAAAAAAGGGGGTATATCGACTTCTTATTCTTAACGGTTATAGAAGCTATTTAACTCTAAAATTCGACGAAATTTACTCTTAGAATTATATAATTCTAATCTATATACTACTATATTTATTATATCTTTTATAATCTCTTAATATAGGTTATTTTACTACCTTAAAGCGCGCGTACGGGAAGTGCGTTAAGGATATAATACGGCGTGGTTAGAATTATATTAATAAATTAGACTTTCTTAACGCTTTTCCGACCGCTTAAATCGAAGCTTTTAAAGCAGAAATAATCAAAAATAGTTTCTTAGTAACTAGCTTAGTCCTATATAACCTAAATCGAGTGATTTTAAAGCTTAATATTCGACTCTATACCCCTATACCACTATTATCTTAAGAAAGCTAAAGCAGCGCGTAGGAGCCTAAGATACTATCGAATTATAAGTAGCTTTAGAAGTAAGCTTCTTCGATCAAAAATCTCTTAAAATAGCGCTCTAAGAGCCTACTAAGCCTATTAAATTCCGCTATAGATTAGGTGCTTAAAGTATGCTAAATCACGATATAATCGACGGCTTTTCTAGCTCGAGAAAACGAGCTTTTACGCGCTAGACATAAGAAAATTGAGCGAAAAAAGCATATTCTAAGCTCCAGATAGCAGCCCTAGAAGGCCTCTCTATCGCTAAGCTTAGAGAATTAGCTTAAAATAATGGAAATAATCGATTTAAACCTCTATTCGACCAGCCAACCGGTTAACCAGAAGCATAAGAACGACGACCTAGGGCGTCACCAAGATGCTCAGAGTGTAATATTCAGGGTCATAAGAGAACGCATTGTCCAAATTTGATTAAATAGCTTAGATATTAAATATTATGTTATTTTGGTTGAATTATATAAGTTTGAATTATTAAAAGTTGATGGGGTGGCCGGGCCGCTTAGGTGGCCGACTCGCTTGTGAAATACGTTACGCGTGATTGTTCTATAAATACAGTAAAAATCATTTGTGCTTCGCTATAAGCATCGTGCAAATCTTACCACAAGAAAACCTATCTACACCGCAAAACAGCGGTCAGTGCGGTAATCGTGTGGCCGAAGATTATTGCCAAATTCTCACCCTCGCACGCTAGAGCGGCTCTTGCGCTAAATTATCCGGGGTGACTCGACCCACCCGATAATTGGCGGTGCATAAGCTGCATGCCTATAGCGAACGCTGGCCATCTATTCAGTTTCGTTATATGGGAGAACGGACTATCGTTACTTTCGCATCGCCCGCCTAGGGTTAAGAAGGGTAAGAGGGTAACAAAGAGGGCAACCTTGGTGAGAATCATCACACCTTGGCTTCCTCTAGGAAGAGTTCTATCCGATTACTATAACACCTAGCATTATAGAAACTCTTACTATATAAGCTTAGTCAATAATATCTGTCTCACAGCAAGCTTTGGAGAGGTTTGCTCATTTAATAGAATTTTACTTATATAATTTATGTTTGGGACCTAGTTATATCGCTTGGTGTGTCTGCATCACATAATGCTTCCGCCGTCTACGATATTAGTAATTTCAACTCAAGTCTAGTAGGACGATTATAAACCGATGATAATAAGACTTCCGCACGCATAGTCGGCTCTAACTACATAAAGATAGGCCTCAGCAATATCCTCAGGACTAGCCACGAACCTGACCGGAAGGCTAGCAGACACGGAGTCGAATATTTGTTTTTGATGCTATTTTGTCTAGCCCTGCTTATCCCAAAGCTCTCTCTTTACCAGTCCAGGAACAATAGTATTAACCCGTATCCCTTTATAAGATAGTTCACTTGCCAATCCCTATGTAAGCGATACCACTGCACCATTGAATGCCCCACCGATTACAGCGCCTTTTCCTGGTTTCAATGCTGCTGCCCCAGAGGTGAGAGTAAGAGAACCACCGTGGTTGATGATGTCGAACTTTATAGCCGCTTTTGGCACAAAGATATCTCAGTTCACTTTCGAGTTCAAGAGTCAATTTTAGCTTACCTTTACCTTTGCCCACTACCACAGCGCCCCAGAACTTCACCCCAAAGAGATGTTTGGCCTCGTCGAGATTTGCGTCGACGATACTTCCCCTGATGATTTTATCCATACCGCAGAATATGATATGGTCAAAGGGTCCCAAAGGTTTTAAAAGATCGGTGAAAGCAGCTTCTTCTCGAACATCTCCTACTGCCCCTCGGACCTTATCGCTGCCTAACTGCTCTTGGCTGACTGAATCTTCTCCTCTGATGAAGATATTATGGTTATAATAGCACCATAATCAAGAATAGCACTTGCTGCCCCATAAACAATCCTGATCATGTATCATATTATTTATTATATCAAGCAGCGGAATTTAGTTTGATGTTTTTGATTTGATCACTGACCCAGAGCTGCCCCAACCTTCTTGCCAAAAAGTTTCTTAGCGGAATCACCATATTCATAAGCTTGATATAAACAAGATGCTGGAAAGTAATGTTCTGATTCAGAATGATATTAATAAGTTTCAATTTGAACTTGATATCACGTATCATAGTTTTGCTACCCCGCACCGGACGGAATATATATAACCGTCGCCAAGCAAACGCTACCCCACAAATATCGGTTAAGTTCATCACCGTGTGGGGCGGTGGAGACATGAACCTGACATAAGATGTACTATAGCAAACGCCTCGACACAAAAAAATCTTCGATGAAGGGGTGTATCACGTGTCGGAGTCCAAAACCGAGTTGTGGATACCGGCTAAGTTCTCCCCGTTCTCAATGTAACCGCGTGGGCATCCACATAGAGGGAATGTAGAATATCAGACGGTTTTAGGAAAAGCTTGCACCTTTTGCAGGACACCCTTCTTCGTATGCCTCCAAATATAACGAGTTTTGTTCCTTCTTTTCTGTACAAAATCCAGCTGGGAATGAGTTGATAGGTGTCGAAGCCGGCCCGGCGCCGCCGTTGCCACACAGGCTTTAAGGGCAACCGAAAGTGGAGCTACTTTAAACAGGGTACAGATAATGAAAATCCCCGCTTCTGCTGTTCAATGAAGCCCACCAATCTTCTATAAGATCACACATGCTCTGGATCTCATTCCGCTGCTTTGAATACGGCTTTCTCATATTCCATACAAGCTGTCAGAGTACCTGTTCCTGATAAACATCTCTAATACACTTGTAGGTAAAAAGAAAGCCCAATGCGCATTTGCACGGTCGGCGACTGACGGATTGATCAAGCCATCCCCCTATCTATTTAAGATATGAATGAATCAACGGATTCTGCCCCCCGAGCAAACGAGGCAAGCCATGGGTTTAATTTGGTGGAGATAAGGGAGGCTGAGGTATTTGTTGCGTTCAAGGACGGTTCCGAAGCGCACCCCAATAATTGGGTTTTCGTAAGTTCTCATTGACCCAATTTCGAATAATACTTCACAAGTCTGACATATTTTCGAGAGATTCTCTAGTCTAAGAAGATGCTTGTTGTCATCACGGCATTGTTCAACGTTTTAAATAGCGGCATATCATCTTCGCTTCCCAGCAATGCTGTCCCGTACATATTCAAGGATTTTGATATCCAAAATAGCCAGGAGAAATGTCTACTGACATCTATCTTCCTTATCGGCTTTATCATTGGACCCGTGATATGGAGTCCATTGAGTGAGACCATTGGGCGTCGGCCTGTTCTGCTCTGGACTTTTACCGTCTTCGTTCTTGGGACCCTCTCCTGTGCTCTTGCCCCAAGTTGGGGCACTCTGTTGTTTTTCCGCTTAATTTGTGGAATGATGGCTGCTGCTCCTCAGACTGTCATTGGCGGCGTTTATGCAGATCTATTCTTCGATCTTCGCTCTCGTGGCAGAGCAATGGCCTTCTATATGTCGGTAAGTTTAAAATTGTATTTCCAAGGCTATAGCTGCCCTATGATACTAATAGATTGCTAATATGTATGAAAATATACTGAATAATAGGCAGCAAGTTTTGGTCCCATTCTTGGTCCAATAATCTCGGGATTTGCGTCCTTACACGGCTGGAGATGGACATTTTGGGTATCTCTAATACTATCAGGCACCTGCTGGATTGCTCTTTTTTTCATGCCTGGTATATATGACTTCCCCTCCCTTGTCCAGTTTGGAGCAAAAGAAAAGATGCTAATCGTTAAGTCCAGAAACATTCGCGCCAGTGATTCTAAATAATGAAATAAAGCGATTAAGATCGAGCACAATGTCGGAGATCAGCCCCTCATACTCCCACCAGGGGGCCGTGAAACATGACTGGCTGGCAATATTTTCACGGCCACTTGCCATGCTCGCCACTGAGCCAATCGTCATTTTCAGTTCACTTTACGTTTCTCTCGCATACGGCCTAAACTTTTTCTTTTTTCAGGCCTTTCCAATTATATTTGAAGGTTTGCCCCACTCCCCACACACACACCTTCCCCTTCTCAAGCATAGCTTCAGGGAAAATCGCGAAAATGTTTTATCTAACTCCACTGTTCTCTAAAAGGCACCTATAATTTTAGCACACAACTGTCATCACTTACCTTTATACCGGGTATGTACCTTAGCTATCCCACTCCTCATTGTTAAGTATTGACAGACAACCTGCAGTCGGTTTGGGAGCCCTTTGCTCGGGCTTATTTACCCTCTATTACGAGCACATATTCGAGAGAGCAAAGACATTAGGCAAAAGTTGGACAACCAAAACCGAATTCCAACGACTTCCCATGGCATGTGTTGGTGGTCCTTGCATCACGATCAGCCTCTTCTGGCTCGGTTGGAGCGCGAACAAAGCCGTCCCGTGGATTGTTCCTGTGCTTCCAGGCTTATTTTTTGGATTTGGATACCAAATTATTTTCATCTCTTTATTGACATATGTCACTGATGCTTACAAAATCTACTCAGCCAGTGCACTGGCTGCTTCGACCATCCTAAGGAGTATCTTTGGTGCTCTTCTGCCCTTGGCAGCGGCACCGATGTATGATACATTAGGTAATGGGTGGGCTACTTCTATTCTTGGGATTTTTAGCATTTTTTGCATTCCTATTCCGTTTGTTTTGATTTACACGGGTCCTTGGATTCGGAAAAGAAGCAAATTTTGCCGTCAGCTACTGGAACAAGATGAAATTTCTGCAGCAAATGTACCAGAGAGCGGAAATCTTTCGGCGAAGCCTGTTTAGTGACAAGACTTACAATAAATTTTGGGAACAATATCTCGGAAGTTTGCATAACTTCAAACCCACGATACTTGTAATTATGGCAACTGTGTAGAAGGTTATTCGATCGGTTAGAATAAACAACTACTGTCGCTTTGTTGATCGAGCCGGGAGAATAGTTCTCTACAACAGATTCACTAACGTTAATTATATGACACGACTGATTTCAGATGGAGTTGGTAAATACCGTGCTCATAAACTGGTATTTCGCTCCATAGCCTGCTGCCAGGTAGTTCTTTGCGACCAATCTTTGGCAGCAATAGTTCTTACGATATTGATTGCGAAATCACAAATTTGGCACACACGATATCGCATGTATCGCCATCTTGAATCTTATACCAATAAACGCAGTCATTACTCGAGGTAGTGACAGCTTTGGTAGGAACAGGCCTGTTCGTATGGTAAGTTGCAAGTTAGTGGTCATTCAAGCGAGAGAGTGGCTTACGCAGCTGTAGTGGCAGCCCTTAATGGTAGATTGTCTGGCAATGTAGAAGATCCCGGTGGACTGATGCAGATATACTAATCAGCGGTGGATGTGAGATTTTCGCTGCTCATCATGGAGTTCAGGTTCGTATTCTAAGACATGAACTGTGGATGAAGAAGCTGTGGTATATGCAGTTGATGCTGTCAGGGACTTTCGATTTGGTCAAATAGAGCAGGCAGACATACTTCGGCTTTGAATGTCGGACCATGAATGTGGACTACAATACATGTTAGTCCAGAGAAATACAACCTTCGGGGGAAAGTCCAAGTGCATTCATACTCAATGCTGGCTCGCCAGAGTCCAGACAACACGATACCAGTGCGTCGGCATCCCTGCGCGGTGGTAATGCCGCAATAAGGTCATTCATTTCCGCTTGTTTGACAAAACCTAAAAGGATCGGGTTCGGAGACCTCGGCTCTGGGTCAATAGCGTCGTCTTCAGTGGATGCATCGTAATCACTTTTTCCAAGCTCTCTTGTCTGCTAATATTAGGGCCATCGGACAGGATTGCCGAACGTTGATGTGACGCGCTCACTCAGCACTGCTTGGGAGGACTCTGACCTCTAATGACGCCAATCAGCCGGCCCCGACAACAGATCCATCGCGCGCGGCAAAGGCGGTGAGGGTGTGCAAGACGCGTGCGAGAGTTTGCGCGATGTCCCGCAGAGTTGGTGTGTCATATTCGACTTGATAAAAGACCCTTCAAAATACGTCAGTATGCATCCGGTTATAGTAGATTACACTCACGGTTTTTCATCTTCGACCTTGTCCACTCTTTGGCTCGTACTAACGACGCTCAGCGGACTGCTGAGACAACAGATATCGCCTTGGCGAGGATCGGCCCGACCTCCGACTTTCGACCCAACGCACCCTCTTTCTAACATTATGAGTTTCGCTTCGGATTCGTCTGCCCTTCTGCTAAGATCATTGCTGACATTGATGAAAATGGTCTTAGAGAAATAGCATTGGGCAGACGTACTTGATTGCCAACGAATACCCTCACACGAGCTAGCTGCAGCTGCAGCTACGATACGTAGTGAAATAAGACAAGCCGTTGCGGAGTGTGCCTGTAGCATTGTTTTGAACACGCTGCCTAAGATTCTGCCTCCTGTGAGACACCGGCGACGTGCGCGTACGTTCGAAAGTGGCATCTAGAATATGGCAGTATGAATCGAACCGGGGTATTCATCATCATTGGACGCTGGAGGTCTCGTGAGGCACGTTCTGTGGGGCATCATATTAGTAAGTGGGTCGGACAAGAGGCTCCTGGCTTACCTGTTCTGGTGGCTAACAGGTGATTTTGGCTAGCGGTTGGTGGCTGGCTGGCGGGTGTAGAATGTTTGTAGCACTTACCTAGGCGGTTCAATGTATGTAGACCGGGCTGTTCGGGGCATCTGGTATTTTAGCACAGTCTCAGGTCGTTTCAGGCTGATAAGGGACATACCTGCTGCAGGAAGACTCGCTCGCATTCTCATGATCAAAGAAGCCAATAGGGAGTGACATTGGATCAGCTCAGTTGGGCTGGTTTAGGGTGGTTGCATACGTACGGGATTTTGTGATGTAGTCTGGACTTGTGCCCTTCATATATCAAATCATGGCTGGCAGACATAAGTTGAAAATGGGGCGAAACATCAACTGCGTAAGGGAGCTGGGTGACTTCAATGATAGGTGTGTGTACTATCCGTGTCAGTACTGTATAGTAAAGATGCCGAAAATAGGATGTTGAATACTTGGAGAAGCGCCTTCAAGCCAGCCTACTAACAAAATTACTAACCCACGAGGATCCGCTGCGACACTGCGTGCTGGAAATGACACATATGGTGAGGTTTTATGTATGGGCTCTAAGGAGACACAGAATTGTATCTTATATGACATGTATAGTAGATCAGTGATAGTTGCCCTTTCGGCTTAGCCGCCAGGCGTTAATAAATCGTGTGTGTATATAGTAAAGAACAGATCTAGTTTTGCCGGCATGTTTCTCTCTATTAGTTTTTATAAGGTCTCTAGCTCATCTACATACACCAGATATATCTCTGTAGTATCGTCGCATAGAGTCCGGTTTCGGGTCATATAACTCCGCCGTTTTCGATAAACGACGCGTTCCTGGATAATGAGCAGAGTAAGAAAGCAGGGTTTGATTTTTATAATTCTATAGTTAATATGGCATAGCTGCACTTAATGAAAATGTTTTTAGTGGGCTGTGGCTAGGACCCTACGCGACCGTAATTAACAAGTAAGGCGCGTTAACGCAGACTTATGTAGAACATAACACGCTTATCGGCCTTAGTTTCAAATCTATAGCCAGTGCTGAAAGTAAAAAAGATAGTGATAATAGAGCACGTCGTCGCAGTGAACTAGTGATCCGCTGTATATCATTCCTAAGTATTAAAATCATAGTCGTTGATATAAGGTTGAAGCTTAGTTAACGCTGCTTTAATAAATTTTAGCATAAAGAACTAATGCCACGGTATGGCTCTTAAAAGGACCTTTCACCAAATCACTAGCCTTAATTAACTATTACCCAGACCACTACCTTATTAAATAAAGGTTTAATAGGCCTTACTTTACGAAGGCATTATTAATACCCCTTAAAAATCGGCGACAGAAAAAGAAGGCCACGCCACAGCAATATAAAGTAGGCGGTAATAAGACAAGCAAAAAACCTATAAATATGGCCGCCTCCCCCGGTCCTCTATTGAAATCAAACTCTGTCTTATTGTATTAGACGGGTTCCCTCGTACTAGAAGCCGTTAGATACTATCCTATAGTAGAGCTATAATAAGTTCTTTATCTTTGGTTCTCTAAGCTCTTTCTATTACTAATACGAATAGTATATACCCCGGGTATCTAAGTTAGCCAGCTCCACGTAGTTAATTATTTGCTTTATTCTTATCTTATATACGTGCCCGCTATCCTAGTCATAAGTCTAGACTAGGCCTAACCTTCTATACGTATATAAGTACCTATGGGCCTCGCCTCGCTAAGCTGATAATATCACTTTTTACTAGCTCTTTAACTATGGGAATATAAGGTAAGTCCCTTCTTAGCCTAATATAATTAGAGACTATGCTTAAATACCTAATGCTACGACTAGCCTGGTCTATTTAGATTAAACCGCTCTAGGTCAGCGCTACGAAAATTCCATACCTACCTACTAGCCATAACCGATAACCAAATCACCTATAAGCTAGCTATTTATATAAGTTAGGAGCCTCTTATCTGATCGACTTACTAAATTATACCGGATAGATAGTGCCTCTAGCGAGACCATCAGCGAGACCTTTAGCGAGACCCCCAGCGTAATAGTGATGCATGCCCAGTTCGGGTAACACCGCCATATCCTAAAAGCCCCTTCTAAATTCTACGCATACGTCGCCGTTATCTCGAATAAATCGATATTTCGAGGAGTATCCCAAAACAAGACAACGTGTATACTTCGCCACGGCCACATCTGTAGCGAGTTCGCGTGACTGGATATTCATTAGAAATAAGGTACGTGTGCTTAGTGCTCTTGCCCTGTGATCATTCTCATCGATCGTTAGCCATGATCTTAGGTAAAGGGCAGACGACCCTAAAGCGATTTTCATAACATTATAAGAAGAAGGATGCGTTAGGTCGAAAGTTTAAGGTCGGACTTATCCTCACTAAGATATCTGCGCTGTCTTAATAGTGTCGTATATCGTGCGTTATTCGTGTAAGGCGAAGAGTAGATATAGTAGAGGATGGGGAGACTGTGAGTGGACTCTCATAAAGCCCTATATATGCTAACGTATCTTAAAAGTTCCTTTACTAAATAGTATAGGACGTATTAACCCTACGATATATAGCGTAAACCCTTAAATATATCTTATACGCGTCTTATAGCCTCGCCGTCTTTACCCCGAAGCGATGAATCTTTTACTTTAGGCACCATTCCGATATATAGAAGTCGACGTAACTTATGATTACTAAAATCACACCACCCTCTCGCCAGAAGAAGTTATTGCTAACCGAATCTCAGCCCTAGCAGCTACTATACTAAATTATTTAAGGGTCATTAAGGTAGTTATGCGACCAAAATCTCGATCGAGAACATATATAATACGTAGCGCGAGGGCAAAGTCCTTAGTCTAATAAGCTAGGATATTAAGGGACCTTATAACGGTAGGGTATTAGACCCCTTCCTCTATAGAGGATGCGAGGATAAAGGACCCTAGAGGTCCTTATCCGACTAAGGACTTTGCCTTCGCGCTCCGTATTATAGACATATACTAGTCTAAGGAGATGGCTATTAAGCATATAGGCCTACTACAAAGCTCGCCGCTTTCTCCTACTCCCTTCGTGTCCCTATATATAAATCTAATAGATATCTCTTTAGTTATAAGAAAGGTAATTATCGCTTCTATCGATGATTATATATAATAGATAGTAGGCCCGTCTGCTAAGGCGAATATAACCGTCCTATAATAGAAGGTTATTATATAAGTATAAGAATAGGCGCTGGAGTTTTACTAAATCGTATTATAGGCGATCGTAGAAAGATCCCTAAATATTGCCCTTATTATCACTAAGGGAGAGACGGGATCGGAATGACCATCGTGAGCCTTTAAGTCTATATCGTTAGTATTAGATTATTTATTATACTTTACGAAAACGCCCCTTTCTGGTTTTATAGTCCTATAATAAGTTCCTTACCTTTGATTTCTCTAAGCCCTTTATTTACTAATACGAATAGTATATGCTCTGACTATTAAAGGTACCCAGCCCCCTTACGCCGTTAATATTTCGCCCTATTTTAACTTATATCTACTAGCTAGAATAAAGGGCCTAAGTCTAGGCTACCTTATAATATCCTATATATATAAAACCTATAAGCCTTACTAAGCTAAGCTAACCTAACGTAATCTTTCTTAGCTTCTTTAATTATAAGAATATAAGTAAGTCTTATACGTAAGTATATCCCCTATTAGCTTAAAAAGATCTTAAACTATACTAAAATATTAGATACTATAACTAGCCTAGGTCAGCTCTACGAAGATTTATAAACCTAACTATAAGCCACTAGACTAAGTAAGTTAAAAATCCCCTCTCTAATCTACTTACTAATATAGTACCTAATAGAATATACCTCTAAGTATACCTTAAGCGAGTTATAAATACCTAATTTAAATTAGACTATCATCTTCTAGGTACTACCTTAATCAATACTCATATCGCCGATATTTTATATAAGTCAGGTTTAATCAGTATCCTAAGATAAGTCTATAAGCATACTCTACTATAGACAGCGAGCTATTATAGGGATCATTTATTAGTAATTAGGTACGTCTTCTTAGTACTTTTACCTTATAATACCTCTTATTAATCTAAAAGCATAATCATAACTAGACGATAGATAAGACTAAAGAGATATCAATACTATCGTAAGAATAAGAATACGCTATATTAAAAGCTAGGGGTTATATAGATATATACTAAGATGATATATAAATCCTCTTACTATTTTATTAAGTATTATTTATATAGGCTTAAGAGTAGTTAAAGTTAAAGATAAAAGATTATAAGTAGGCCCTTATATCGCCTAATATATATTAATATCTTTAAAGGATTATTTATTAAATATATTATAAGTCTATGGTATATAGTATAGACGCTTATATTCCCTATTAATACGCCTTTTATCCCACAAAGCACTATAGGCTAACCTAAATAGGGAGTAAAGAGCTAGAGATAAAGATTATAGATATATTAGACTACTTAGAATTAGGCGTGACTATAGGACGCTTAACTATTAGGATAAGTATAGTAATTTATTAGATAGTCCTAATAGTATAGCTATCCCCTTAGTAAATATAGTAAGCTCCCTAATTAATATATTATACAAGAAAATGGGAAACCTATTTTCTAAGGCAAAATTAGTCTCCGGGCCTCGGCATACTGGGACACCCCCGGGACCACCACCCGGGTAAGCAGATCTCCGGGCTCGTGTCCGAGCATATGTCCAAGCACGAGCATGCTAGGGACAGTCCTTAAGATAAGATATACGAGCCTCAATAAGCTGGAGACCGCCCCTGGGATTAGGCACGTGTCCGGGCGTGTGTCCGGGCATGAACCATATTCTATATCTTTTCTAGAAAGGTGCTAAATCCGTTATGTTTATATATATAATCTATGAGGACCTAGAATATGCTGCAAATGTCTATGAATCTCGTATACGAGCTCTGTATGACTCGCTCTTATACGAGGTAAGTATATCATGATCATTATACTATGATCTAGACCTTATATATATGGAATACTTAAGGAAGAAGAATAATCTATATTCTTCCTTCCTTAAGAATTAGCTTTGTCGTCAATATGCACCATATTGATCTATAGTATCGAAATCAACTCCATTTCAGTATCATTTCATATTTACTTTACTTACCTCTTACTTATCCTTCACTATCTTCTTACCTGGCCTATTACCTCCTTATATTATTATCGACCGTAGAGATTCTAATACGCTTAAGTAATAACTTAGAACTATATTTAAGATTACTAAATACTTTAAAGCTATGCTCCTCTTAGATAAAGTAGATATATTCATAGAGCAGCGTACTTCTTACTATAATACTTATTGTTTAAGGATCTACTGTAGTTAAGGAGTATAACCTCTAATGATTAGAGGATTTAGATCTTAATAGATAAGAGGTAGGTTCTAGAGTACTACTATATACTACCTAAGACTAGTAGATAATATAGAGTATATAAGTATTATAAATACTAATAGATAGAACTATCTATTAATCTATATAGATATAGGCTAGAGATACTATATACTTATTTAGTATATATAATTAGACTACTAGATAAACCCTTAGTTCACGCGGGGACGTCCTAAGTTATCTATATCTAGTTATTATAGTTATTATTTATAGCTCGCGGCCACTAAAAAGTTAGTTAATATTTCTATATAGAGCGGTAATAGTTAATAATTAACGCTTATATAAATTTTTATCTTTGTAAGATATTATCACGCCGAAGGTCTTTATAGATAAGCCCTAAAGTATAATTTCGTTCTTTAATTTATATATTTCTTAAGTAAATAATAGTTCGCGCTAGAATATTAGGTCAATAATACTCTATAATATAAGTATATATAAAAGAGATATAGCTTTAGATAGCCTAGCGAATAAAAGAGCTAATAGCTTAGAAGTTTATAAAGGGGCGAGACTAATAAATATAACTAATCTATAGAGTCCTTTATAATTTAGTATAAAAATAGCTATTAAAGCTATTAAATATCGCTTAAATTTACCCTAACTCCTAACTTTTTATTCTTCTAAATATTCAACTTTAGATATCATTACTTCCTTTCTATTATTTACTACTCTTATCTATAATACTCTTCTAGATAAGAGTGATTTTACTCTATAAAAATATTCGAAATTTTTCTACTTAGTAATAAAATAAGGTTTTATTCTTTAAAGCCTAAAGTCAACTTATCTTTAGTAGAATATAGGCTATATCTATTCATCACGCGATATAGTTATAATAAGGTGCTCCTTAGGCCTAATAATTAAGAAAGATATATCCTCTCTACTAAGGGCGGCTCTACTAGGACCAAAAGTCTCTCGATATTACTAGAGATAGGATAGTTTTTTTAATTAAGATAGTAAGGGATAGTATCTCCTAGCCTTCGGCCCTTTATACCCCTAGAGCTTAGAAAATAACTAATATAACTAAGCCCTAGTACGTCTCCTCTTCTAAAGATTTAGAGTTCTATTAAGCCTTACTGGCTGACTTAGCTAGCTAGTAGCTATATTTTATAGCTACCTCGATATACTAATAGGCGGCTTAAACTTATATAAGCCGAGCACGCTAACTATATAAATCGGCTTCCTACTAAATACTAGCTATTTTATCTCCTATATTTAGTCTAATTCGCTACGCTTATTTATATTAAAGTAGTAAGGCTATTAAAGAATAAAAGGCTAGGTAAGAAGATAGTAAAGGATAAGTAAGAGCTAAGTAAAATAGATATAGGATGATATTAAAATAGAGTGGATTTTGATACTATAATCAATATAGTATATATTAATTATAAAACTAATTCTTAAGGAAGAGAAGACATATAATTTTTCCTCTTCCTTAAATATAGAGCTTATACTTTTATAGACTAATTATAATAAGCTTATTTCTATAGCGTTTTATATTATAAGCTTATTATTATAAGCTCTAGATACGTCTTAAGAGCCCTAGATCTTTATATCCTAATCTAGGCCTTTCTTAGTATAAATATAAGCTTTCTTACTATGATTAGTAAGGATTTCTATAATAGGATTTCTAAGTCTTTATTAGAAATAATAGAGATAGGATTAGCCCTATTTTAGTACTAATCTAGTACTCTTTTAGCTAGATCTTATTCCTAGAATAATTACCTAAAAGAAGAGATAAAATATTCTTTCTTTCTTAATAACTATCCTCTCTCTTTTTATAAAATCGACCTTGATTCTATATAAAGAAATTTCTTTAAAAGTAAGTAGAACTTTATAGATATTATATTAAAGAATAATCTACTATTCTATAATAGATTATTTCTTTATTTAAAATAGATATAAGACATCTTAAGATTTTCGGTTTTCTCTTACTTATCTCTTACTTTTAACTTAGTTCTAACTTATTTTAGTATTAGTTCTATATTATAATTCTAATAATTTATCGCCCTTAATCTATTATTATTAGTTACTTATAATATATATAATATTTCTATAATTAGCTACTTAAGTAGACCCTATTTAAGACTCTAGTAGATATATATTACAGACCTACTCTGTCTATATCTTAGGAAGAAAGATGAGGGCTAACCGATTATAGAGGGGAATTTATAGAATAATATCACGTAAGTAGCCACTAATGCTTACTAATCAGGGGTAAGTGATCAGGCGGCAGAACGACCTAAAGCGGACCGTTAAAGGAAATCCTATATATATATAACTATATATATAGGATCCTAAGACCTACCGCCTAAGGCTATTTCTAGCCTACTACTCGCTATTATAATAAATACTCGATAATACTACTGAATAGTGCGTAAGGGGCCTAAACTAGCCGCCCTAGTATATTAGCTAATACTCCACTATAATAATATAGTTAGTACTACAGAATACTACGTAAGCCGTAACCCTTAGTGATCAGGTATATATCCTATTCCATAATAGGATAGGAATAGTATATCCTATGATAGGATAGGACGGACTAGATATATAAGAACGGTCATTACTATATATATACTTAGTTCTTCGTGTTTAATTATATATTATTACTTAGAACCTACTAGTAGCTTTACTACTTTATTTTATACCTAAAGATAATCACCCTACTAGGAGAGGTATACTTAGTCTCTTATCACTTGACATAGGTCCTAAGCATAGCTTAACTAGGCGCACTATCTAGCACTACCCAATAAGAGTCTACTCTATAGATCCGAGCCCGTGTAAGGCCTACAGGCAATAGTACGATTGCGACTGAGACTTAAGGACGAGCCTCGATGTACGTATACGACCACTATAAGCGATACTCACTATGACCAGTTAGCACCGCTTAATACTTGGCCCCATGATCCAAAGCTACATCTACTCCGAGTCCTCAAAAGGTAAGCGCATACCTATAATAATAACGGGATTGCGAAAATTGTACTATGTGTATTAAGAACACTAGGGATATATATCAATAAGCGAGAAAACCCGTTTATACATGTGTCTATATTAGATATGATAGTTGCTGTGAATTACCTTGACTTTATGTTAAATCTAGAAAGCTATCTAGTATCCTTCAGCAAGATGCTCCTTTTCAAGCCTATCTTTTACAGATAGCTCTCGATATATCCAGCTACTTCGCGGAGTATAGTAAAACCTCTAGCGTAAGCTCTAGCCTCTAGATATTACGCCAGCCCGCTAACTATAGTAAAGGACTGTATAGAGATAGAGGCAGGCTTACCGCTTAGCAAAACCATTGGGCAGCTAAAACGAGTACTTATATAAGCGGCTGATTATCGATATTGATTAAGCGACTATAGAGATTTAAATATCCTCAAGCACTCATTACACCAAACTCCTATAGGACTCTCCCCATTCAGATTAGATATTTGAACTTATAGTGATGCGGTTTCCGTCAGAGAAAGAGAACGACTAGATACTATGGTACTTGGTGTATAAATGATCTAAGACTCTGTGCTTATCTCTAAGCATATACTGAGAGTATCGTCCGAGGCATCGATTTGGAGAGGCTGAACCTGGCTGGAGACTATCTGACCAGTATCGTATGTGTAGATAATATCATTGAGCTTTTCTCTATCCATTCCAGAGCAACATATACCACTTTTAAGATGGTGCAAAAGAGATAAAGGGCTTTTAAATCTCTTCGGGTATTTGGCGTTTATGCATTCCAGGTCGCTTAGAGGGCGATGAATAAGCGACCCGCTATGTTACTTTAATATAGCTTCATTTAAAAAGCTTCGATTATATTACTCGCACCAGTAAACTTCTCTATGCTTATGAATAGGCGTGTGAAATTTGTTTTGGAGATGTTACTCAAGAGTGGAACCATTCACTCCTATATTTGTTATCCCTTCTGTGTTGTCTGAGGGCTATTCAACTCTTGAATAACCGACCGCACTTGTATGTTAACATGATTATGCTCCGATAGGTTAAAAGTCAAAGGTATCTAGATTCCTCAAGGTAATAGATAAAGACGCCCGCGCAAATATATTAAAAACCTAGAGGACAATATTTAAGAGCGTGGATGATCTTATAGGTGCTTAAAGTATATAGCTTTATAGAATAAAGAAGAAAATATATAGACCTTATTGTTAACGTCCTGATTAGGACTAGTGCCTTCTATCCTACCACTACTAAGGCTTCATCTTCGTAGATCCTCTTCTCTTCCTTATCGCATATCCAATATCATATATACGTACTATATTATATTGCTTCTATTCTCTCGTATAGGTTATGAGCCCGGAGCATACGAGATTTTCTACTCTTACTAAGTAACTCGTTACTTCTATTCTAACCTCGCTATCGCTAAAGCTTTTATACGGGCCTTATTTACCTCCGCCCTGTAGTAGCTTCCCTATAGCTCTATATAATATAACTATATTACACCTAGTTACCCCTCTTAGTCGAATATTCACACGTATTTATGCATCGGTTCTACCCGATATTACCTTATTTCGTGCACGTTATTCGACCTCTTATATTAGCTTTAGCCGATAGGATAATAACTTATCGATCCCTCTAGTTAACGTAGTATAAGCTTACTGCCTTCGATATCGATAGTCTATACACGTGTTAATTAAGTAGATTAATACCTGGTTAAGCTTATCTACTCTTCTAACCCTATTCTTAAGCTCGGTAACTCCGACTTAATATATATAATTAACACTTAATAAGCGCTTTATGACGTTCTCCGCGTAAGAAGAACACTACTTTATATAAGGAGTATATGTCTAACGATGAGCTTATAGCAGGCCTATCTATGAATCCGCTAGCTATAATTACCTCGTTAACTTAATATTTATAGATACTAGGAGCTTTCCTGGTATTTATAACATTATATAACCTTACTATAGCTATAAACGCATAAGCTCTAAGTACTCCACTACTACTACCTCCTCTTAGATCCTTACCGCTATTATTACCTATAATAACCTTATCTTAATCCGCTAAGATATCCTTCGCTTTAGATAAGCGTAATTTACGCCTAGATTTATCTCTCTTTAATACCTAGTATAAGATTAAGCTCTTAAAAGATACTAATTAGGATTAGTGGTATATAGGCCTTAAGAATAGACTTAACGCTATAGATAAACGTCTTCTATACGTCCTTAACGGACGGTTATATCCTCTAAGCAGGAGTATAATGGATGAGTAGCTCTATATAGCCATCTTCCTCGCGTATAGTATCCTATACTTAGAGATCATAGAGGAAGAGATTATATAATATAAGGCTAAGATATCTGATTATATATTAGATTACTGTATGCTTACGTATATTAGTTCTACCTACCTTATAAAATCTCTATTAAACTCCACGGAATAATATATTTAAGGCATTAAGGGTTTCTATAAGGTCTTCGACTCTTTATAAAAGTAGTACGCTATAAGTGATTTCCGCGTAAAGTATTACTTATTTAATAAGTAGTTAAAAGTTAGTTTTAATAAGGGAGAGGCTAGTATAACGTTTCTAAGTAAATTTTAAGCGGCTAAGAGTCTTTATAAGTCGTTCTCTAAGTATATACTACTAAAGATCGTTTTTTAGCTATTCTTAGTAGTAGTTTTAGCTAATCCCTATAGTACTTACTTTATTAAATTATTAATATATATAGAGATCGATTTAACTACTATAGATAATATATACTTATATCTCTAAGCTTTCTATAGCTCTAATGTCTTTAAGCTTAACTATATAGTATATACTATAATCATTACTATTACTAGTAATACCGCATAGTTAACTAATACGTCTAGTAAGGATACTTCTTAAGACTAAGGAGGCTTATAACATAGTTAAGATCACGGTAGAGAACGCGGTTATAGGGGGTTAGAATATATAGCTTCTAACGTAGAGAAGGATAAAATTTAGGATATAGACTACGCCTCTATCTAGTACTCTTACTATAGTAAATTTAGTAATTACTTTATCTTATAGTATAAGCTACTAAGGGATAGTAAGAAAGTAACTACTATAAAGTAGCGTACTACTATCACCACTACTACTACTACTACTACTAAGGAGACCTCTACTACGCTAGCGACCTTAAATTTAATAACTAGATATTAGTAGATAAATACTATAGTTATACCTTAAGAGTAGTTAGCTACTACTAACGCAGCAGAAAACCTACTTAGGTAGATACTAGACTTAGGCACTACTATATATATAACGCTATATTAGTCTTCGTATATTAATTATATATACTAATATATACCTATATAGACTACTATAGGTAACGTCTTCTAGGCGGAGGGATATAGAGATATTATACTAGACCTAACTACTAAAGATAGGTCTACCATAGGCTCCATCACCTTATATAAGATATATCATACTCTAGCTCTTATAGCGTCTCTAATATCCATATCTAGCTTACTTAGTTAAGGAATTATAGTATAATTTAATATTCCATACGCTATACTAGTATATAAAGGTTCGCTTAAACTAGTAGGATACGCCTAGCTTAAAGGCGTATATTTCTAGTTAAATATTAGTTCCTTGAATATAGTCTTATTATATATAACTATAGAGGCGCTTCTATTACTATCCCCGTTAGTAGATATATATTATAGTACTATAAAATTAACAGATAGGGCGATATCTATACCTCTCGAGCTCGCCTACTAAAGAATAGTATACACTAGTAAACGTTAAGTTAAAAACACCGTTAAATATACTAACGGTATCACTCTAAAGCCCGGAACTACTATACTAGACCACTACGTGCCCTATATTAAAGATAAGGGATATACTCTTCTATTCGGGAAGAATAAGCGTATCAAATCTACCCCTAGCGAGCTACTATATATAGACGTCTAGGATCCTATATCCATCAAAAGCATATATTATTAACGCTATTTCTTAACTATTATAGATAACGCTTCTTACTTTACCTAGCTATATCTATTAACGTTATAAGATAAGGTTCTCGAGTACTATAAGTAAGTTAAAGCATTTCTCTATATATAGCTTAACATAACTATATATTAAGTATATAGAGATAATACTCTAGAGCACGCACTACTAGTAAGATATCTAGCTAAGCGGGGTACTATATAGGATCCTACCCCTCTATACACCCTATAGCTTAACGGTATAGTGGAGATCAAGAACTAGTGGCTTATAGAGCCGCTTATTACCGTTATAATAGAATACTAGTTACCTAAGCACCTCTAGGGTAAGATTATTTAGGGTGTTAACTATACCTATAACCGCCTCTAGCATAGTAAAATTAATCGTACGCTATATAAAGCTTTATTCGGCCGAAAACCTAATATTTCTATACTTCGAGCGCTTGGCTACTAGTACTAGTATCTCCTTAATAAGTCTCTCTATCTTACTAAGCTATATCCTTATATATATAAGGCACGTCTGCTTAGGTATAATGAGCGTGGAAATTACTCGCTATATAACGTAGAGACTAGATCTCTCGTCCGCTTATGATATATGATCTTTAACGAGAATACTCTATATAATATTCTATAGTTAGATGATGTAATACCTTATAAATCTCACTAAGATAGTATATAGGATACCGTTATTAATATACCTACCCCTAAGCGATATATCCTACTTAAGTTCGTCGAGAGTAGGCTTCGGCATATGGGTATGGGTTTTGGGATGGGATGGGTATGGGACTAAAAATGGGTACCTATTTAGGTACTGATGGGTTATGGGTACCCATGGGTACCTATAATAAGTGGGTCTAAAATTATGTGTAATTTTCATAAAATATGCGGAATTTTTGGTTTTATAATAGTAAATTACCACTTTAATTACCTCATATATAACACATAGTTAAGAAAAAGTTAGCCTTTTAAGGTATAAACTCTATGGTTTCTACCTATTTTTTCTATTTTTTTTGTTATTTTTTAAGTATAAAGAACACCTTTAAACCACCCTAACGCCTATATTAATCTTATTAATTAGTAATACGCCCATTCTACATTATCCCGTGCTGGTCTGGTCCTTCTAGAAACCCTAATTAAGGGTAATTGCCTATCATCTGACCTTTCGTCTGAAGAATCCCTTTCATCTAAAGAATCTCTTTAGTCTAAAGATTCTTCAGACGAAACCACTCTTTTCCTCTTTTCTAGACGCCTAATGTTATGCAAGAAAATGGGAAACCTATTTTCTAAAGCAAAATAGTCTCCGGGCCTCGGCATGCCGGGACACCCCCGGGACCACCACCCGGGCAAGCAGATCTCCGGGCTCATGTCCGAGCATATGTACAAGCACGAGCATGCCAGGGACAGTCCTTGAGACAAGATGTACGAGCCTCAACAAGCCGGGAACCGCCCCTGGGATTAGGCACGTGTCCGGACATGCGTCCGGGCATGAACCATATTCCATATCTTTTCCAGAAAGGTGCCAAATCCGTCATATTTACATATATGATCTACGAGGATCTAGAATATGCTGCAAACGTCTATAAATCTCGTATACGAGATCTATATGACTCGCTCTTATACGAGGTAGACATATCATGATCATTATACTATGATCTAGACCCTATATCTATGGAATACTTAAGGAAGAAGAATAATCTATATTCTTCCTTCCTTAAGAATTAGTTTTGTCATCAATATACACCATATTGATCTATAGTATCGAAATCAACTCCATTTCAGTATCATTTCATATTCATTTCATATTCATTTCACTTACCTCTTACTTCTGTTTCATTATCTTTTTACCTGGCCTATTACCTCCTTACACCTAGTATATATACTTACTACTATAGAGTATCTTCCTATACTCTTTACCGCTATGACTACTATATTAGGACGTGGATTTAAACCCTCTACCTAGAAAGAGGCTATAAGCTATCTAGAGTAGGAAAAATAGAAGGTTACCACCTATACTAAGTTCTAGAACCATATCCGTAATAGTATATAGCGTATAGTGCCTAAGAAAGCATATATAAAGCTTTTACCTATGAAATAGGTATTTAAGATCAAGTCAGATAGTATATATAAGGCACGCCTTATGGTCAAAGGCTTTAGATAGAGAATTATAGAATTCGGTAATATCTATGCCTCTATTACTAAGTCTATGACGTTTAAAGTTTTCGTCGCTATTATAGCTGCCTTTCTACACGCATAGCTTAAGGAGGCCCTCTATATAGAGCTTCCTAAGCCCTTTAACACAGACCATCCTGATTTATGTGGCCTATTATAGAAGACTCTATATGGCCTTAAGTAGTTACCTAGGGAGTAGTTTAACCTTATATAGGACGTACTACTTACTGAAGGCTTTATATAGAGTACGTTAGACTACTGCTTATTTATTAAGAACGACGTCTTTCTGCTTATGTACGTGGATGATATACTAGTATTATCCCCCTCTAAGGACGCTATTAAAGCGTTTAAAACTATATTATTACGTCATTTTAATATCATAGATAAAGGCCCTACTACAGAATTCCTAGGTATATAGATTCTACGTGGTTCTAATAGAAAAGTCTACCTTAGTTAGCGTGTATACGTTAAAGCTTATCTCTACCGCTTTG
>JAYXSE010000010.1:0-36513 GCA_037356155.1 Penicillium sp. D9
CCAATTACGTTATACTAATTAATTTTAAGGACCCTCTTATTCGCCTCACGGTTACCACTAATACCCCTCTATATATATAATATCTTAAATATACCTAGAGTCTCCTAGAGTATCCTTAAACACACGAAAATAGCTTCGCTTATATCGTTTCCTTATCTAATAGAATAGAGATAATGATAGAAAATGAGGTTAATAGTATAAGTAACTACTAGACGCCTATTAAGCGCTTAGGGAACGCTTACTAACTAATTAGGTATAATATATAATAAAACGAAATCATACATAACGCGCTTCTACTTAGTAGTCTATCTTTAGGGATATAGGTTATTTCTATAGTATAAGCGTTTATACTAGAGTTAATGTCTATAAGTAGATTTATCCTAATCTATATTATATATACTATTCTAAGGTAGATGATAAGATATAGGAATAGATATAAATAATTCAGTATATAGTTCCCTTTCTACCTACCGAGGAACCATAGAGACGTGCGATTAAATAAGTTAAACCCTAATAAGCGATTTCTTAGTATTTACTAAGCGCTTATATCGAACTAGCGAATACTAAGTATACTAACGGCTTTTTAAACTAAATAATCCACGTACGCCTTATATACTAGGACTTAATACTTATATACTAATTCTAAAGACTAGTGAATCTTAGGTTAGTAATATCTCTATTAAATATTACTTTAAATTAACTAATATTACTTAGACACCTCTTAGTGTATTAAAGATATATATCTAATATATATACCGAGATTCTAATAGATTAGGGCATTATCTATCACTAGCTCTACCTAGACTAGGAGAGATTAATATACCTTTTCTATAAGATCTCTTTAAGTATAGGTTAAATCTTTAATAAATAAACTATAGAACTATTGAGCGTTAAGCTACTAGACTTCAATATTACGGTATATAATTAAGTTAGGCGCTTATTAGACGCTTACTAGACGCTTACTAAGCGCTTAGTAAAGTTTAAATATCTATAAGGTAACGGTAGGTTAACCTATAAGAAATATAATATTCATTTTTATTAGCTTATACCTAAGAGCCTTAATTAATATCTATACTATCTTTTCCTATCTACTAGCGAGTATATATATTCTCCACCGCTACTAGGTAAGATACTAAGTAAAATCCTTTAAGGAGTCTATAAGCTTATTAAGTTAATATAAGATCTATCCCTAACTATAGATAAGCGCATCTAAAACGCCCTATAAGCGCTTTCTAAATACTAACCTCTATATAGATAAGTTCCTTCTTAGCCTAGCGCTTTTAGTGTTTTACTAGCGGTATAATATATTTTTATTACCTAAGATTTACTAGAGCTTTAGTAATGTTAATAGGATAACTACTATTATTCAAAAGCAGCGATTCTTATTATTTCTAGCCAGGTAGGATTTAAATAGTATTATCTTTAAGATAGAGACTAACTAGAAAGTATAGATATATATTATCCTATTAGTACTTAGAAGGCGCTTACTAAGCGCTTATAGGTATATTTAAGCTATTTTTATGGACCTAGGCTAGATAGTTATTTACCTTACTATTAAATAAGCATCTTTACTTATTAATAGTAAGCTATTTAAAGTAGATATAATAGCTAAACGGCTTTATCGCGCGGATCTTTAAGAGGTTATCTTCGCGAGAAAGATTAAAGACTATTAATAAAGTAAGTTAAACCCTTTATAAGCGCTTAGAAAACGCTAATCTTTATTAGTTCTTATACTCTACCGCGTATATATTACTAAGGATATATAATATAGATACTATCTCTTATTTAAGAGAGTATTTAATTACGCTAAGCGACTACTTAAAAAAGAGTGCTTATTCCGATACCTAGATAGTATTAGTATTAAGACTATTATTATAGATATAGATATAAAGTAATATAGAGATAAGTCTAGATACTTAATAAGCGCCTAGTAAGCGCTTACGTTAAATAGGTCTTAGTAATTATCTCTATAAGATTAATCCGCTATATAGAGACTCTCGTCTCCTATTAGCTAATTAGGTTATCTTCTATTAAATTTATTTTAATTAAGGTATTAATGATTATTTAAAAAAGGAAGTATCTATTCCTCCTAGCGTAGCTAATATTATAAGATCTATCCTAGAAACTCTAATCTCTAATAAGTACCACGAAGCTCTTAATTAGATTATTAAACATAAGTATTCTATAAGCGCCTATAAGGTATTTACTAAGCGCTTAGATATCTAGGATTCGCTATATATTACTTTATTCGCGAGTAGATAAAATATAAGAAGTAAGACTAGATAGCCTAAGGCATCTACTAAGGCTACTTACTAATACCACCCGCTATATTCCGCTATTTACGTAAGAATATAAATGCTATTAAGTAAATACACTATAAGGGAAATACTTATAGGCGTGGATTAACTCTAATATAAGCATTAACTAAGTTAGTTCCTAAAAGAAGCGCTTATTATACGCCTATTAAGCGCTAATGAAATGCTTATTAGTGGCCGTTAAATTAATAAACTCGATATCTAGTAATATAATAGTTAGAGAAATTCCGGTATTCGACCTCTTTATTAGATAGATAGTATTTTAGTATAATATAACCGCTTTATTAATCGAGGTATATTATTATATTTCTATATATATTAAGAATAATATATCTAACGAGATATAGTACTTTCTAGACGTTAAAATTAACTAGAGGGCACTAAGATAGACGAAAGTAATAAAGAATAATCCCTTAGATTTAGTAGTCATTTAACTACGTTAGGCGTCCTAATCCTAATCAGGGTATTAAGGTCCAATAGATTATAAGGTAGATCCTAAAGGTATGCTTAATAAGCGCTTAGTAGGCGTTTCGTAGGCGTTTAGCTAATATATTTAAGGTTATACTCTAGGTCATCTAGCCTCTAGTAATAGGCGATAGCTAATACATAAGTAATAGAGGACTGCTTAGCTACTATAAATCTATAAAAGTAGATTAATATAGAGGCCTTAAAAGCATAATTACTTAAACAATAGATAAAAATAAAGAAACGAGAGATAAAGCTAGTAGAGCTTAAGAAACAGGCTAGAAAGCGGCCTACTTTAGAGAAGTAAGAAGATAGATAGTTAGGGGAAGGGCTTAATAAGCGCCTACTAAGCGCTTATCAGGTGCCTTAATTTTTAATTTTTTTTATAGTTTTAAATCATAAGCAGTAGTTAGTTAATAATCAAATCAATTAACCAAAAACTAAAAGTGTCTAATTTATTCCTTAATCCGGAGGGTTTTCAGGAACTTATAAAATGCCGAAGTCGTATTTTAAACTATAAAAAAACCAAGTTTAGGGTTGGCTTAAGGCTACGGGGACTTATATAGCGTAGGCGGAGATTATTTAATATAAGCTAAATAGAATTATAACTATACTAGCGACATAGTATAAGGAAGATCATTTTATCATCCTGCTTAGTCGCGGATAGAAAGCTAGAAAAGCGGTATAGTCTTTTCGTTTGTCTCAGGGCCTGGTTAAGGGAAGATAGCCTATTACGCCAGAGGCTATTAGTATTATAGACTAGAATACTAGCTATAACATTTGCAATGGTCCTCCAATGAATGTTAGTAACGATCTCCCGAGCCCTACAGGACTAATACGTGATGCATTTACATGCTTAGAGTATCACTTTGGCAGATTAGTGATCCCGGACTTTTTTGGAAGAAATTCACAGGAGAGGAAACTGTTGGCAAATAGAGTGAAGCGTGCTAAGAGCTTAGACGCTGTGAGAGAGGACTGGATAAAAGGCATGAATTGGACAGCGACATTAATAAGGAATATTTAGCCGCGGCTATTTTAGGCAACACCACCGTATAGATAACCTTCGCACATTAACCGATGTGGCGTTGATAACAGTTCGAGTCGTTGACCATCTAAGAGTCTTACTTCTTTGCCAAAGGAGCGAGATCGGACGCGTCTGCGGTCGACTAAAATGCCTTTCAAAAAGGTAGTATGGCCGCATCCGCGCTTTGGCAAAAACATTCTTGATCTCAATAGCCTTTACTGGATATCAATTCCCGTCCGAGATGCCTGACCACCATTCCCTGCAGAGCATTCGCCAGCATATCGCTGCCGCGGTTGACGCCGAGGCAGATGCGCTACGACAGATCAACCGAGACATTCACAGTCACCCAGAGATTGCATACGAAGAGGTCTATGCCCATGATACGCTCTCTATGTTCCTAGAGTCACGAGGATGGAACGTGACGCGCCATGCCTATGGTCTGGACACCTCGTTTGAAGCTGAGTTCGCGCCCACTAAAGCCGGCCCCCTCGTCATCTTTTGCGCCGAGTACGATGCTCTGCCCGAAATTGGCCATGGCTGTGGCCATAACCTGATCGCTACATCGTCGCTGGCTGCCTTTCTAGGTCTCGCACAGACGGTCCGCCAGTTGGACTTGGAAACGCCAGTCCGAGTGCGGATCCTAGGCACGCCCGCGGAGGAAGGTGGAGGAGGCAAGATCAAGCTGATCGAAGCCGGGGCATTCAGAGATCCTGAGATTGTCGCAGCAATCATGTCCCATCCCACTTCTCTTCACCACGTTCCAGAAGGGTACTCGGGAATCGCCGGATACCCGATGGTCGCCAGCAACAAACTCCGCGTCGAGTATCGAGGTCAAGGTTCCCATGCCGGAGGAGACCCCTGGAATGGTCGCAATGCCCTCGACGCCGCCGTTGGCGCATACAACAATATCTCGATGCTGCGGCAGCAAATCCAGCCAGACGAGCGGATTCATGGCGTGATTGAAGTCGGCGGAACTGCGCCAAATGTGATTCCAGAGTATACTCGGATGAACTGGAATGTGCGAAGTGCGACTTCTGCACGCGCTGATGCGCTTCTTGCCAGGGCCAAAGCCTGCTTCAAAGCTTCTGTGCTCGCGACTAATTGCGAGATCAACTATATCATGTATGTTCGAGACTGCCCCGAGGCGATACTAAACAAAAGGCAAGATATTAATCGATAATTACTAGGGGCCCCTGCTACAAGGATGTTGTGATTAATGACACTTTCTGCGAGCTCTACACCAGCGAAATGGAAGTTCTAGGACGCAAAGTCATGGTGCGACAGCCAACCGTCGCCACTACCTCAACAGATATGGGTATGTTTATTAGGGCCGTCGTCTGTGATATTTATGATTTTTCTAGCTAACCCAAGTGCAGGAAATGTTTCTCATGAGGTTCCGAGCTTCCACGGCGTATTCGGAATTCCAACATCCCCGAATATTCCGGGTCATCATCCAGCTTTTGCGAAAGCAGCTGCGACGGACGAGGCTCATGCAGAAGCCATCCTTTCGGCCAAGGCAATGGCTATGCTTGGATGGGCAGTGCTGCTCAAGCCGGAGGACATAGAATGTATATGATTCCGTTACTCGCAGAATAAAAATGTCAGCTCGCACGAGAAATTAGTCCTAATTAGGATAGCTTATACTCCACTCTCTGGATTCCTCCTCGACAACTGCATAACATCTACTCCCTGACTAAAATTCAAAAGCATTTTGTTAATGATTCTTTAGAAGATAAGCCGTGCCTCGACCTGCCCGTGGCGACCAGGCTGCCTTGAGCTTCCCCACTTCAGTAGGTACCTACCCGAGAGGCCCGACTTAGTCACAAGATATTACTTAACTGGTTAACTAACTATCCGCGGGTTGTAGGTAAGTCTGTGTGTGCTTTGTGACTTCCATAATGAGGGCTAGGCCTCTTTCCCAAGAAGCCAGCCCAAGCCAAGGACTGTGTCTTTAGCAAATTTCTCAGTGGCGGAGAGAGATGGATGGGTGTACCAAAAGACATGTGGCAGGCCATTGTAAACAACTACCCTGGTCTTGCCGCCATAGTTCAGCCTCAATTCCCGCTCATAAATCAAGCCTTCGTCTCTTAAGAGATCGGCACCGCAAATTTGGAAAAATGTAGGCGGCAAATTGGCATGTCCAGTCGGCCAAAGAAGCGGACTCCACAGAGGAGAAGTCATGTCGGGATCTACATCTCGATCATACAACGCGATGGACTTGGAGGTCAGTGTGAACCCATCCCTAAGCGCCTCTCTGCTTCGATACAGATCCTTGTACTCGTGGGTCAGGTTCTGTGGCGCCAAAGATGGCGGGACACTTAGGTAGACGCCGGTCAGCGGAGGCTCGAGCCTCTCGTCGCGTGCGCGGTGGACGAGCGGGTTTACGATATGAGCTCCGGCCGATGAGCCCCCGAAGACAAAGCCTTGCGAAAGATCCGCACCCAGGGCAGAGGCGTTTCTGGATAGCTGTTCTTCTTGATTAACATCAACCAGCCCACACACCCACGTTAGGAACAATCTCTCACCCATAACAGCGCGTCCCAGGCGTCCTCATAAGCGACCGGAAATTTGTTCTCGGGAGACAGCCGGTACTCCAGGCTTACGGAGATCGTGCCGTAGGTCTGTGTGGCACCGGTACATGCAGACGCTTCCATTTCCGCGTTGCCTATACGAAATCCCCCGCCATGGAGGATAATGACCAGCGGCCCTTTCTGCGCGGGAGTGCATGTGCGGCGATATACAAGCGCACGTACTGTGCTACCATCCCGGACAGGGATGGAAATTTCTTCCTCTGACACCTTTCCGTTCGTCGCTTCTAGAAGAAGGTCTGCGTCCTTTCTGAACATCTTATTCCATCTCGCGCGCGTCTCGGGCAAACTCAAGGGCGGACCCTCATAGTGGAACCTCGACTTCACGCCATCTTCCACCATCTGCTTCCAGTTTAGTAGGCGATGCATGCATCAATTGAGGACAGCGTCAAAGCGGCGAAAGGATTACCTTCGAGAACTCGGGGTCGAGGTTGCCAAACAGATGCCATGTTTTGGGATCATCGATTGATGCTGTTGCGAGCGCCATGTTGGTAGTATTGGGGGAATTTGGGATGGAACGACTAGAGTTTGTTGGAGGGCCTTTCCCGACCTGCTGCTCTTCCCAAGCGTGACGGTGCCGCCGGGGGCTTGAGCGCCCATGATAAAGGAATGGTGCATGCGGGGGTTCGCGTCAAGATCCCCCACACCCTTCGCCTGGCACGGCTCGGCTCTTCACCAAATTCCCGACTGGCGACAACTTTCTACACCACAATTGCCGATAGGTCAAAGGTCATACCACAAGATGTGATGCGGGTGAACATGTGAGAGCAATATTACCTGTTGATCTTCGAGTGGACTCGGTTAATTCACCGTCCGTTGATCCCCGCAATCCTTGACATATGACGCTCCCTACGCACCCCTCGCCTTATTCCCCGGTTGGGAGCCGGCAGAGTGATCCATCGTCTGGCCCCGGCAATTTGCGGTCGCGTCGAGGATGCCAAACCTGTCGTGACAAGAAGGTCAAGTGCGACGAAGGACGTCCAACATGCGCCAGGTGCAATCGCTTGAATCGGCACTGTGACTACACGCCGAGGCCACGAAAGGCGTACACCAGGCGAACTACTTTGGCCTCACCGGCCAGACAACGCGCTGGGTCTCACACAGCGGCGGAGCAACTCTGCCCACAAAATAGCGAGGCACCGCTTGCTGACTCTGCTACTCCTCTGCCTGTGTCGCAATCCAGGGGCCCTATTGCAGAAAGCTGGATTGTCTCTCCGAAATCAACGACCGCCGAGTCGCACCATACTCCCGTGCATGAGCTAGATTCGCCCCCGTATTGCCCTACATCATCTTCCAGGATCTCGCGTTCGCCCGCCTGCACCGTTCTTTTGTCAGAATCTGACTATGAGGCAATCTACTGTCTTCGCTTTGTCATCTCACCTAGTGTAGACACAAAGGCGCCGGAGTTCAGTGGGCCAGCTTTGGTATGGACCTTGGCCCAAAGAAGTCCCATGGTTCTCCATATGGCTTGTGCCTTGGGGTCGCTACGACTGTGTCAGGAAAGCTCGCATCCTTCAACGGCCCACCGCCGCAAATTAGAGGCGGTTGAGCATTACAGCGCGGGGCTTCGGCTCTTGGCGACCGCCATTCGAGATCTCAAGCAGATGTCTGATTTGGACTTCATTCTTGCTACTCTCTGGCTCATGATTTCGTTGGAGCGGACACACGGCGATGGCACTGGAGCAGGTCTCTCGACTCACCTACAAGGCGCTGCTTTGTTACTCCAAGGAAGATTAAGAAACCTCCGAAACATCGTCGCCGAGAATGGCCCTCCATTTGATGCGCAAGGGGCTGAAGACATGCAGTCTCGTTCCGAAGAAGAACCATGGCACATCACTTGCCTTTCAAGCCAGATGCTCATCTGGATCTCCCTGATAGATGGCGGTGCAGCTCTCAATGGGATTGAGGCTGCCTTCAATGACTTGCTTGGTGAAACTATGTCGGACTTGGCCGAGAATGAAGCCACTTCGCGACTCAGGGGGTTTAATATTCTTCAAAAGCACGCAATTATGGTATACCGTGAAGTTTGGGGTGCGAGTTATCCTCAACACGAGCTCATTGAAGACCTACAGTGCAGTCAAATTTTCTGCCTCCAAGCTGAAGCAGGCCAGCTTCGCTACATGCTCTCTAAAATTGCCCCTGTTGACCAACATTCCAACTCGACCCTCGGTGTTGACAAGGAGACTTTGGCGTACGCCATAGAAGACGTTGGACTGAGGTATAAAGATCTCCTTATGGCCGCAAGGATAATAGAACTACCGAAAGAAGGCCCACAGAGGACATATGTGCTGAATATCCGGGCCATCGTTCCATTCTACCATGCGGTTGTCCTCTGCTTTTACAGCCTCGTCAATTCATCGACGGCATTAAGTACCAAGCAAACCGCGTCCTTGCGAGAGATAATGACCCTCGCCTTCCGTACTTACAGTGATCAAGGGGATCAGGCCATGCCGCGAATAGCCTGGCCTCTGTTTGTGGTGGCGCTTGAGTCCGATGACATGGTTCATCGGGCTTGGGTTCTGGAACGATTTGAAGTTCTTCGAAAGGCAGGCGAGAACTTACGCAGGGCTCATGAAGCTCTCCATACTGCATTCCCCCAGAAACAATTACATGAAAGGCGCCTTAGGTATTCGGAACTGATCGGACATAGCGGGATAGATCCATTTGTGATCTGAGCCCCCTCGGACGGTATGGTGTAGAAATGAAGCAAGAGGCTGGCTGTCTCGGCGTGACGATGCAGACTCCACGTAGGCAATGTCCCGAGAACCCTTGAATTTTGCGACCGGCTTTTCTTGATATTGCAAGCCGAACAAATTCCGGACGGAAAATTAAACTCCTCGGTGAAGAATTCTAACACATCTCAATACTTTCGGTATTTCATGCTAATCAATGCCCAAGTTTCTGACGGGAAAAAGACATCCGAAAAGCACACAAAACCAGAAACCTAGCTTTGTCCTTTGGTTATCGTACTGTCTAGTACCGCCAAAGAAAACCTCACTGTCGACAATTGGCCATGAATTCCACCCTACAAGAACAGACCCATCAGCATGTCCAGTAAGTACAGTGCCGCAAACGACAAAGCTTCTCTCCGCTGATACCGCTCTTGTAAGCGCCCCGCTGCTGGACGAGCGATTTTCTGTCTTAAAACAATCTCTAGTCAAGCCTGAAAACAAGCAGAGGGTGATTGAGTCCTATGACAGACTGCTTAAGGTTTTGGAGAGCGAGATTGCGCTAATTGAGAAATCTGGACCTGCTTTGGTTCCAGAAATCGACTTCGATGATGTTCGAAAAAACGGTGGGTGATTTCCCTGTCCAGCCCGGATAATGTGACAGCTAAATAACCAATCTTAGACGGTCGTCTTCCTGAGGTATTCGCCAATACTGTACGGGACCGGGGCTGCGTCATTCTACGCAATGTCGTGAGCGAGGAGCAGGCCACAGCCTGGGAGGCGTCGCTGAGGGATTATGTGCATCGCCATCCTGGTGTCAGTGGTCATCCTCCTAAAAGGCCGGCGGCCTGGAATACCTTCTGGACCCCCGCACAAGTGCAGATTCGCTCGCACCCAGCAGTAATGGAGGCTATGAGCGCTGTCTCCCGGCTCTGGCATGCAGCGGATCCATCGACCCCCATTGATTTTGATAGCCAGGTGGTCTACCCCGATCGATTTCGAATCCGCTACTCCAGTGACGACCCCGACCAATTCCCGTTACCCTCGCACCTTGACAGTGGTGCAATCGAGCGATGGGAGGACGAGGAAAACCGCAAGAATTTCGCGCCCATTTTCGAGGGCAAATGGGAGGACTGGGATGGCTGGGCAGCTGACTTCCGCGGCGCGGCGAAGACCGATCTTTATCAAACCGGAATATCGTGCTCGACTTGGCGCAGCCTCCAGGGCTGGCTCTCGCTCTCTCATACGAACACAGGCGAAGGAACTTTACGACTCCTGCCGAGCTTGAAAGCGTCTGTTGCCTATATCATGTTGCGTCCGCTTTTCCACACTGGAGAGTACAACGACTCATTGCCTACTTTCCCGGGCTCCACCCCTGGGCGCACTCAGTTTTTCCCTACACCGGAACACCATCCTCACCTGGAAATTGAGAAGGTGATAGTCGGCATTCCGCCTGTGCGGCCAGGGGATTATGTCTTCTGGCATTGTGACCTGGTCCACGGCGTTGATCAGCTCAACCAAGGCAAGAATGATTCTAGTGTTTCCTACAATGCTTGCAATCCCCTCACTCCCCACAACGCGGACTCCCTCGTTAGTACCCGTGCGGCATTCGCGAAGGTGGATGTGCCCGTGGATTTCATGCGGGGCCAGGGTAATAATGAGAGGGAATATGAGCATGAAGACCATGGGGCCTGGAGAGAGAACATTTTGAGTGAGGCTGGTCTGAAGGCGATGGGAATGCTACGCTTCGACGAGGACGAAGAGGGGCTGACTCCCGGGCAGAAGGAGGTGAGACGGTTGGCGAATCTGAAATTAGGACTCTAGGTTAGCCCAGCCAATTACACTAAATACAAGTGTTTTTTTTTTTTTGGATTTTCCGGGCTTTCGAAAGAAACGAATATGGTTAGTCGAAGATACAGTGACAAAAGCAGGGAATAGCCGGTCGCTAACTAAATAGCCGACCACATCCACGTGATGGCCAAAGGGTATAGTGGCAATGCCTCCTCTCTCCACAGTTTGTACGGAATTATGCTCAGCCCCGGATTCCGAACTCTCGGAGGTGTAGCATGGTCAAAACTAAGCTTCATCCAATCGACGCCTAGAAGGTTCCGACTGCTCAGTCTCAAAAAGCGGGGGAATTAACTACACTATATAAATGAGAATACTGTTTCGTTCGAGTTTATACCTTTTGAGATTGAGAATTGACTATCCCATGATACCGTCAACATGAACTTGAGAACAAATTTCCGTGACGCGAGCGTCGTCAAAGAGATGACGCTCCCTACCTTCTTTGTTTCCCTGTATTGCACTGTAGGTGATCGGAGACCCCAAGGATAGTGAGAACAAAAAAGTTTTGAGTTCCCGTGCATCGATCTGACGGGAAAAACGACACAGCTTGGTGGCATAGGTTTTGGGATTGGTGAGGGCCACTGTCTTCAAGTGCATTTTTACGTACAACCCTTGCTGACTGCGTACAGATTACGGTTATTGGTCGGGAATGTTGGCGATGCCTCAGTTCCTTAAGGACTTTGGCGTCTACGACGCCAAGACCCAAAGCTGGGGCATCCCCTCGACCTGGCTGTCTGCAGGCAGCGGGCCTCCAATTGCCGGCCTTGCAGTAGGCGCCCTTGTCGCTGGAATGGTCGGCAATATTCTCGGTCGCTTGAAAACATTTCGCCTTTCCTCTGTGATCTCTATCGTGGGGATCGTCATCCAGTGCGCATCTATGGGTTCTTACTGGCAGATTATGGTCGGGCGTATCATCAACTCATTAGCACTGGGTATCCTTGCGAACACGGTACCTGCATACCTTGCCGAGGTCTCACCTCTGTCCATCCGAGGGACGCTGGTCAACTGCTACCAGTTTTCCATCTCCGTCGGAGCGATTCTGGTCAACACGACAAACTGGGGTATGCACCAACGGACAGACCAGTGGGCATACCGGTTGGTCCTCATTCTTCAACTGATCGTACCCGTCGTCTTCGCAATCGGATCTTTCTTCGTCCCCGAAAGTCCTCGTTGGTTAATTGGGAAAGGTCGCGATACGGAGGCAGCTGGATCTTTGAGAACGCTTCGCACAGACACGTCGCCAGAGGTCATCGAACAAGAGATCCACCTGATCATGGCAGCGGAAGAAGAAAACAAGAGTCAATTTGAGCAATCCTGGATCGAATGCTTCAAGTTTGTTTTTCTATTCGAAATCCAGCCCTATTGAGTAATACTGAGAACTGGGTTATAGAGGATCCAATCTGCGTCGCACCTTAATCGCCACTGGTGTTCAGTGCCTGCAACAAGCGCAGGGGAATTCGTTCATGGCCACCTACTCAGTGGTTTTCCTCAAATTGCTCGGCATCCAGGACGTTTACAAGATTCAGGTTTTGAAATCCCTCACCATGGCCGGTGCCTGCAGCTTCGGTTTCTACATCCCTGATCGTTTTGGTCGACGTTGGCTGCTAATCATCACCGCGTTGACCTTGTTGGTCGGCATGTACACAATTTCGGGAATCGAGGCTTCTGGCCTCTCGAGCCACAAGAGCGGTCAAAGGATCGCTACCGCGTTCATGTTCATCTGGGAGGCCGCGATGTCGATCGGGTGGAGTAGCTGGTGAGCCCATCACTTGAGATAGGTTATGAAAGCCGAGACATGTTGCTGACTGGCACCAAGCGTGTGGATTGTGACAGCCGAGGTACCGACCCTGCAGCTCAGGGAGAAGACGATCACGATAGCCAGCTTTATCGGGTTTTGTGTCTCGATCCTGGTTACTTTCCTTACTCCTTTCATCCAGGATTCTGGTTACGGCAATCTGGGATCGAAGATTGGCTTCTTCTACGGTGGCTTTTCCTTTTTCGCTGCTGTATGGGCCTATTTCTTTTATCCGGAGACCGGCTTCCGTAGCCTGGAGGAGCTTGATGAGTTATTCCAGAACAAGGTGTCAGTCTGGCGATTTCGCTCGTACCAGACAAGTGGCTTCGGTGCTCAATTGGCCGAGGTGGAGGATTCAGCCCATCATGGCCTCGCAGTCTCAGAAAAGCCCACGCTTAAGCAGGAAGAAAATCTGGCCTGAACAAGGGTTCCCATCGCGAACAATCTGACATCCTGTATTGCTGGATGATGGTTGTGGTATTGGGGAGTGCTTCCTGCGATCGAACGTATTGTCTTGAGGGATGAGGTTACGGATATATGGAAATATGCCGTAACGTATCATTGTCATGGAATCACGATATTAAGTATGACCGATCTCCGAGCAGATTCTTGATTTTTGCGCAAAAGACCTAGAAACCTATATCGTAATGGTTTCATAACGAACAGTAGGCGGGAAATGACGGGGTCATTGATTTTATGATCAGTTTTAAGGTCTGTCGAGACATGGAGCGGCAACTTACCGCATAGACAGGGGTTATACTCTGGGACCTACTTTTTCTTTGTGTCTTATATAGTAGTTTGGTATCCTTGGCATTACGGTTGTTGTCCCACCGTGCTTCCAAGCTATCTCTGGGGTATTTCAACCCGCGCCATGACCTTTATCCTTTCTTCAATCAATCAACCTTTTGCATCCAATATTGCCTCCGCTTGAGCCTACCCTCTGCCTCATTCGCCTATAGGGATTACTAGCCTATACTGTCTCAGCTTGCCCCGACAAGATCTCTTAACGTATTGCGGAGCTGATCCTCTGTAAGAGAAACAATATCGTCTGTCGCAGACGGCCAGTGACGGACGTTCTAAAAGCAATTTATTCGCTAGGGATGATTTCCGGACTTGTAACACGTTATATATAAGATATATAAAGGCTTTGTGGCGAGCAAATCTACGTAGGTTAGAAGTGATAAGTAAATTTATCGTGTAGTATACAGTGCCTCCTACTTGTTACGAGCCTTGAGGCGCGGGAGGTTATAGCTCAGGCACAAAAATATCAAATCAACATGGTAGCATTCAACGAAGCAACTAAGCATGGGGAAGGAAAGAAGGAGAGAGTGCGAGAGAATGAGAGACGATCTAAATAGTTACATGAGATATGCCTGCGGCAGCAGGCATCAAACCAGGCATAACGCATTCACATATGTGAATCGTAACACGAGAAAGCCACCACTAACGAGGGAAAGACTTCGGTGTGGGCAGAAAACTCAAATGGAGATACAGTTCACAATGTTCTCGGGAAGGGGAAGTTTTGATTCCTGTACGCATGCGTATCTTGGCGCTTTGCTGGCGTGTCGCAGTTAGCGCCGAGACTATTTTAGGTGATTCTTCTCCTTCCGAAATCTGCTTAGAGGGGGGACTGTAGGTTTGGCGGCATGTCTGGCCGTGCAGATACAAAAACAACGTATCTTATGAAGACCGATCGAGATCAAATCATTATGTGATGCGATGGTCTGAGCCCCGCCATTCCTCCTGCTAAACATTGAAGTATGTATGAAATACTCGTGCTGGCGTCTATATTAAAAGCCTCTAGCAAATCCGACCAACACTGGTGACCTGGAATGCTAAACGGCACCCCACCGAAGTCCCCTTTGACCTGGTAGAGGCAAATGACAGTCGGTGGGGGCAAGGATGTTCAATATATGCAGCCAGACCGCTGGGTGTTCATTCTATGTGGACACATGGTCTGCAGGTCATGCGCAGAAAGTCTTGGAACAACGGAGAAGTGTCCTATCTGCCGAGCACCAATCACGGGATATAGGCCTAGGCCTATAATAGGTTAGGTTAGGTATTAAAATTTTAAGATATATATCTATTTACTAATAAGGCTATCTAGACTTTCTTCTTTAAATAGATTTTTAGTAAGGTAACTTGTAAGCCTATTCTAGTAAATACTTTTTATAAATATTATAAAAAGATATACTATTATATTCTAAATATAAATCTTTCTATTAATTTTTAATAAATCTAATCTTATAGATAAGTACTAGTTTAGATTTCTTATTATATAACTTAGATCTTTTAAGATATAGATCTATATAGTCTCTAGGCTTATTCTTAATCTAATATATTAAAATAGAGATCTTCGTATTAATATTAATAATATCTTTATATTTTACAAACTATATTATAGTCTCTATATTAAGCTTTTATAGAATATTTATATCTTAGTATTCTACACGACGGCAAGCGGGGGGCCGGAAACCGCGCCCATTTGCTCCCTTTTCTGTACGTCTCGACCGCCTGCCCGGCTGCGGCCTCCCGCTGCCCCTTCGGGCCTGGCGCCCACTGCGGTGCCCCGATCGGGCCTAGCGCCGCAGCCGCCGCTTTTACCCACGGGCTCTCCACCGTCCCATCTATAAAACACCGCTCGTCCGCCCTCGACTCGCCGACGCACTTTCTCTTCTGCTTCCAACTCTCACCCTTTCTCTCTTCGCCCCCACGGGACCATGCGCATTGACACTCGCTCGCTCCCCCTTTTTTTGCGCCCCGAAATGACCTCGCCACGTCGGATTTCGTCGGACATGCCGCTTGACCCGCCGTCCCTCATCCCCGTCCCTGGCCGCGTCGACTGCGATGTGATCCAGCCGGTCAGGACTTGAAGCGCTGATATGACCCATTTTCGGCCGTTTCCAGTGAGTCTATGCCCGATATGCTACTTTTCAAACGACTAATGTGGTTGATTAACACCCAGAATGCCTTTTGTTTCTAAGCCGTTGTGGCCGTTCATTCCTGGATTTCGCCCGCGTTACTCGCGCTTGAAGGAGTATATCGGATCTCCTCACCACTGGACCCATTAGTCTGCCTAGTTGTTGTCGATGTTACATCACATGCCCCCGGCGTAGCAGATTCGCCTGCATAAGCCTTGCGGCGACGATCACCGTCGTGGTAGGTCTCATCAGCCCCGCTGCAATGAGTCGGGTGATCATGGACAACTCAGCTAGGTGCCGTGGTCCAATAGCGAAAATCCCGCGTCTGCAATTACCTCCAGCGCTAAGGAGCGTAGCCCGACCGATGGATGAGAAACAGTCTTGAGGTAGCGTGACGTGACCTTGTCGAGCCAGAGTCCTGGTAGTGAGCCTCAGAGTAGTATGGTTACGGGTTTTAGGGTACTTCACATCGGATTACCTGATATGAAGGAGAACCTTGCGCTACACGAGAGTTACGTCCTCTCGCAAATCTGATCTCATGGGTATAAAGGGCACTGGGAATTCCACCCCAATGGCATTTTAGCACGTCAAACCCTCTCCAAGCTCTCCCCTCCCTTTCCCCCCGATTCCATATCGATCGCAGCTCCAATCCCCTTTCCAGTGTCCTTTTGGCGAATTCCTCCAATCCCCACACCCCAACACCTTCCAAGTTACCTCTACTTAGAATATGTCAAGCACCAGTTATCGCTTAGAATCCTTTCGGCCTTGGAATCTCCCCCAAGAGAAAGTACACCCTTTGCGGGATCTCCTCGACATTTGTCGATATCCCAGTCCAGTCTCCATCTCCCCAACGCCTTCTCCCTCCAATCTTAACGACCCCGTTTCCGGGAGCCACGAAGCATATGCTCCCAGACCCGAGCAACATCCCCTTCCTGCTCGACCACCGGCAGAGGTTTGTTTTAATGGTAGTCCACAGTCGAATACCCAACTTGAGCCAGAGGTGTTGGAGCGAACATCACCAATCAACCCTGGCCCCAGGACTTTCGATTTTGATGACTCCCTATACCTTGATGATCTCCCTAGCTCTGGGGACGTTGGTTGTACAATGACATTCGAACAAACCGCCCCGGGCTCTGAGCATCAATTCCTTGACTTCGACTCAAGTGGCGGGGAGCTCACTTTCACCCCTGATCAGCGCTCTCAACTTGGGTTTCTTGAAAGCTCCATCGAGACAGGGCCCTCTTCGGAAGGTCCAACAATCGACCCGGCAATCCTGGACGATAGTCCTCCTTGCGGAGTTGAGCAGGACCAAACAACAGGAACGACTCCAGCTGTTGCAGCTCTGCCACGCAGAGTCCCAGCCAATCACTCTCCCCCCGGAGTTCGAGACGCCCATTACAACGGCAGACAGCAGACTCCTCAAAGGCTAGTGAAAGCCGGCCGGCTGCCTGCCAAAATCAGCAAAGTTTCAGTTGTTATCGATAATCGCCGAAAAAGTAGGACCGGCCGGTCTACGCCAGAACTCGGTTACAAGGACACGTCGCTTCCTACTATTCGTGCTCAGTTCTCTGTCCTCCCGGTTGAGGAAAGACTGGAGTTCTTGTCCTGGCTGTTCGAGGGTGCCTTATCTCATTGCCTCCATGCCTCCCCGAGAAGGGATAAAGTTCGGACGTCTACATCTCAACACGCAAGCACAAGTGTCAAAGTGGTTGATGCAGGAAGTACTCTCTCGAGGAAAGGATTATCGTGGTCTGCGGAAGAGGATCGCTTACTAGTGAAGCTCAGGGAGGAAGATAAGCTTGGTTGGTCGGAGGTGACCAAGCAGTTCGGTCAGAAATTCACTGGGAGGAGTCAAGGCTCCATACAGGTGCACTGGAGCACGACGCTCAAGAAACAAGGGTTATCTTTAGTGAAAGACTCATAGAAGAATGCCATCATTTTCCAATTTCTCATTGTATTGTCGCCACGCCCTATCACACTAAATCCAGGAGGGCAGCCAATTCTGGGGTTGGGATTGTCTGAACAATTCAAAGGCAAGTAAAAACATGTCTGTCTTGGTTACAAGCATAGTGAATGGCTCCTCGCATATAATTGCACTCCAGAATTCTCCCTCCGTGAACCAACAATGGCCGAGATGTTCCTCACTGATCTCGACGGAGCATTTACCAAACTACATGCCGTATCTCGTGTGACCGGACTCTTCGCGCCGTTGTTGCTTCGCGTTGTTGACGATGAATCCGGGCGTTCGCATGACAGGGTTGTCAGTCTTTATATACGTGTGGTAAAAAGCATATGTGAATGCCATTCTGGTAAATCTCAATGGCCAGATTTGCGTCTCCTTTTCCACTTTTGCGTGCTGCAGAATGTCATATGGTACGGTGTTCGTCTTCCTAGGTACGAGAAATCTTTAGGCAAAAGATTATTCTTCAAGGGTGAAGAGGATCAAGAGAATACAGTACTAAGAAGCTTTCCCCGACAGACGCGAGACAACTAGGAATTAGCATTCCCTAACTGATCCGGGGTCAACAGAAAGCAGTTAATGATGATCCAGGTATTGCAACAAGGGTGATGAGGCAGCACTTTAGAAAGCTCTTCCTTCAACCCCCTCGAAACTTAGAGCGATTCAAGCGGCCGAACCAATTGACTGGCGCATTAGACGGATGTGAGCAGGATAATGGTATACGACTCACACTCCAACTTCTCCCGTAGTTACAGCACTTCCTTATCGCACCCGCTCTCTTTTTCCAAATGTGGCTGGCGTAATGCTCTAACCCATAGGGGTAATTCCATCGTGGTAGGATGGATTTAATTAAGCTTTCTTAAGTATGGGAAGAAAAGTGGGTCGGGGGTAGGATGGAATTAAAATAGTTTGGAGTAGGATGGATTTAACTTTTAAGCTCGGACGAGTCTAAGATTTTAGTATGTTTTATTTTATAATAAGATCTACTAAAATCTATAATTTTAAGCGATTTAGCCTAGTAGAAAGGTTGATTACTAGGGGTTGAAAATCGGGGATTTTTTTGATGGGGTGGCTCTCTTCCCGTATCATCCCCGACCAAAGCGTAGCTTATCCGACCACCCTAATAAAACCAATAGTCAGAATCTTAAGAAAATCTAGTATTTTATTAGTTGAAAATTAAGATCTATAGTAATTACAGTCAGTAGAGTCTACTAGCTTTTTTTTAGAGCGATTTAACCAGATTTAGTCGTCCGATGGTTTTTATTACCTAGAAGTACTAGACTATATTATGAATATATTTCTATACTTACCATTAAGTTTATCTTAGCCCTAATTTTTATCTAACTCTACCTCTCCTTATTCATTTTAATCTACCCTAACTATTAATTACCTTCTAATCATATAAGAGAGGGAGATCTTTAATATTAAGTTAGAGATAAGTAAGATAAGAACTAGAGACTAAATATAAGGTCTATTCCTTTACTTAACGCTGACTAAATTTTCACTTTTTTTTTTTTTTTTTTTTTACTATAAATACAACTTTTTTCTTTTTCTTTTCTTCTTCTTTTTATATATTAAGGGTCCCTATCTCTAGGTAATTTCCGACTCTTACTAAATAAGAGAAAGGTTAGATTTTGACTTAGAGATAGGGGCTCTAAGCATACCTTAAGTAAAAAGAAAGGCGGGAGATCGCTTTAAAGTTTTATAATATATATAAGCTTTATACTAAGTTTTCTATATACTAACAGCTATAAAGAAAAAGATGTTATTTTCGATTTTTCTAATTATATTATAACTAATTCCTCCCGATCTTATATCGCCTTTAATACTAATATCTATAAGATATTTTTAATAAACTACTTCTTATATAGAGATTAATAATTCTATTAATAAAGTAACTCCGTCTATAGGATCTCATCTAAGATATATTAAAGTTAGGTCTTTTATATATATAGCTAGAGAGTGTTTAAAGATAGGCGCTACATATCTACTTCTAGCTATTATAAAAAAAGAGAAGTAAGCTATAGGGCTCGTCTAATATATATTAAATTTAGATTATTTATATATATAGCTAGAGATTCTATAAAGACGGGCGCTATATAACTTCTAGCTATTATAAATAAAGAGAAGTAAGCCATAGGCGCTTATATAATACGCATTAAATTTAGATCTTTTACGTATATAACTAGAGATTCTATAAAGATAGGCGCTATATATCTATTTCTAGCTATTATAAAAAAAGAGAAGTAAGCTATAGGGCTTGTCTAATATATATTAAATTTAGATTATTTATATATATAGCTAGAGATTCTATAAAGATAGGCGCTATATATCTATCTCTAGCCGTCCCTTAACCTTTATAAATAAAGAGAAGTAAGCTACTAGGGCTTATCTAACCCATGGGGGTAATTGTAATGGACACCATTACAATTAGGGTGAGATTCTTATGTATGGGGAAAAAAAGTGGGGCGGCAGTCACTACAATTAATTCTACTCGACCCCATTACAATTATATTTAATGGTCGTACATCGCTCAAAATTTCAGATATTATAAATCCAGGCGTCGTCCCGCTCCAATTGTAATTTCAAATAATTTGAACCAGAAATAAAGGTGGTTACAGGGGTTCAAAAATCGCATATTTTTTTGATGGGGTGTCAAAATGTACAAGATAGCGCGACCGTTATACATACCCTAATACCACCCTAGCTTTTTTAATTATCTATTTTATTATCTTCTATAGATTTGACGAGCTGAAATTTTCAGGATAGATTAATTAATATTAAAATTCTAACCTGCCTTTTTTCTAGAGTAATTTGACCAAGTTTCAGATTTTGGTGCTGATCTTATGGGTTATGTCTAAGCTTGGCTTAGATATATATTTCTATCTACGGGTTGGTTCTTACCTTTTCCTTTAAATTTCTTAAAATCCTACTTCTTCTTCTTCCGTACGATTAGATCAGGATCTTAGTATCATATTCTTCATAAGCTAAGTCATCCCGCTATCAAAGAGCAATTTTGGTCATATCTAGTATCATAAGCCATATCCGTCATCACTTCATACCTCATCAGCCACGCTATCATAGATCAAATTTGGTAAAAATCAAGTATCATAAGCCATATCCTTTATCAATCTAGGCCCAGTCACCCTCGCTATCCGACTCAACTTCGATAATCTCCCGGTCCCAAAGTGGTCCATCATCATATTCCGAGGTTAGATCCACAAAGTCAGCATCTAGTACGACGGGATTTTGTACGGACGAGCCCGCTTGGCTAGCCAGGGCCGGTATAGCAGCAGGGGCAGCCGGGGCAGTCATAATAGCTAGTCGTCCGGTGGCTTGGGCCCACGTGATACACCGGGTCCGTGAGGCTGGCTGGCTGTCTCGGCAGGAGCATAGCTTAGCTTTATCCGGCCACTTACAATTCGCACAGGCCCCACGCCAGTTACCGGGTAGTCGTGCGCAGATCGGAAAGGGGTGCATCCCCAGCGCGGATTCCTGGCTCATTCGTACACACTCATCACAGGGCCGATCGACTGGCTGCCCCCGGGATTGAATCAAGAAAGCGTTGATGTACGAGAGCCGTTGGTTGGTAAACTGTTCGCCACGGATAGAGCCTGGGGTATGGAGTACGGGCCAGCTCGGCATAGCTAGGACCCGCCGCTGGTCGGCGTTCGTACATAGCCGGGTGAGGAATACCCCATGGATTGGGAGCGGGATCTGCGGCCCGGCCCGGTTAGTGCCTTCGGCAAGCCGGATCATCTCATCCCAGATATCGGCCACGTGGATGAATCGGGGGTGGCTAGGGTCAAATTGGGCCATGAACGTGTCCATACGCTGGGCCCGGGCATCAGGCTGCTCGGGGCCTGGATGGGCGTGAGAGGGCGTCTCGCTGCGGCCGCGCCTAGGGCTTGGTTAGCTATATCTTTCCTGGGGGAGGTAGACGTACGATAGACTCATGGTGCTGACTAAGTGGAGAGAGATGGTGGATTAGAGTTGAAGTTAAGCTGGGTTGGAATAGACGTGAAATTGTCCAGTTGTTGAATTGTGATAAAGATGGGATGACGAGATATATGAAGGAAGGAGAGTTTGAATTGATAGAAAGAGGATATTTATAGTACGGCCCCAGGGGATCATAAAGTGAATGTTGGGATGAATCGTGAATCTTGATATACTAGCAAAGTGAATGTTAAGATGAATCGTGAATTTTGATATGCTAGTAAAGTGAATGTTAAGATGAATCGTGAATTTTGATATTATGCTAGCCTAGATATATATATCTAGAGCTAACCTTAAGCTTAGACTTGACCTTATGTACACGAGCCCGGGCTTGACCTTAAGCTTGACCTTGTGTACATGAGCCCGGGCCTGACCTTAAGTGTACGGGCTTGACCATGAGCTTGACCTGGACCTGGACCTTGACCTTAAGCTTAACCTGGACCTAGACCTTGAGCTTGGACCTTGACCTGGACCTTGACCTGGACCTTGAGCTGGACCTTGAGCTCGAGCTTGACCTTAAGCTTGACCTTGTGTACACGAGCCCGGGCTTGACCTGAAGCTTAACCCTGGCATGACCCTGACCCCGGGTATGATCGTATGAGCCCGGGCCTGACCTTACGTGTACGGGCTTGACCATGAGCTTGACCATGAGCTTGACCTTGACCTGGACCTTGACCTTGACCTGGACCTTGACCTGGACCTTGACTTGGACCTTGACTTGGACCTTGACTTGGACCTTGACTTGGACCTTGACCTGGACCTTGACCTGGACCTTGAGCTCGAGCTTGACCTTATGAGTACGGGCATGACCCTGACCCCGGGTATGATCGTATGAGCCCGGGCCTGACCTTACGTATACGGGCTTGACCATGAGCTTGACCTTGACCTGGACCTTGACCTGGACCTTGACTTGGACCTTGACCTAGACCTTGACCTGGACCTTGACCTAGACCTTGACTTAGACCTTGAGCTTAACCTTGAGCTTAAGACCCCGGGATTAAGCTTGATGCTAGGTGCTGGTCTGGGAGCGAGGTGCTGGGCCTGGTGCTAGACGTTGAGCTTGATGCTACGTACATCATTAAGGGAGGCGAAGGGCCGGTAGGTAGTGACGTGACTAGCGGTGTCCTTAGGGATGGAGCTAATGTCGGCTAGATCACGGACGATATAGTCGTTAATCAATTGTTAATCGATTGAATTTAAACCGCTAGTGGTGGAATCTTGCATTTGCACGTCTTTAACGTTAGAGGGGATTGAGGTTAATGCCGGGGGTTAAGGCTAGTATGAGGTGCTGGAGTTGATGCCGGGGATTAAGCTTGATGCCGGGGGTTGAGCCCGGTGCGAGGTGCTAGAGTTGATGCCAGGGATTAAGCCTGATCCCGGGGATTGAGCCCGGGCTTGATCTTAAGCTTGACCTTGAGCTTGAAAACCCGGGCTTGACCTTGAGCTTGAGACCCTGGGCCTAACCTTAAGCTTAAGACCCCTGGATTAAGCTTGATGCTGCGTACATTATTAAGGGAGGCGAAGGGCTGGTAGGTAGTGACGTGACTAGTGGTGTCCTTAGGGATGGAGGTAATGTCGGCCAGATCACGGACGCATAGGTGTTAATTAATTGTTAAACGATTGAATTTAAACCGCCAGTGGTGGAATCTTGCATTTGTACGTCTTCATTGTTGGAGGGGATTGAGCTTGATGCCAGGGGTTGAGCCTGGTGCTGGGGGTTAAGGTTGATGCTGGTGGTTGAGCCTGGTGCGAGGTGCTTAGGTTGATATTAGGTGATGGGCTGGAAATATATATTTGAAGATAATATAGTATATAAGACTTTATACTAGATGTGAAAGTGATTATATATATTATGATATGTATGCTTGATTTCGTCTGGTAAATTAGATTTATATGCTGAGCTTGATGCTGGGTTAAGCTTGATATTAGGTCTAGGGGCTGATGCTGGGTGTTAAGCTTGATCCCGGGCTTGATATTGGTCCCGGGGGTTGAGCCTGGTGCTAGGGGTTAAGCTTGATCCCGGGGGTTGAGCCCGGCCTTGACCTTATATACACGAGCCCGGGCTTAAGCTTGACCTTGCGTACACGACCCCGGGCTTGAGCTCGAGCTTAAGCTTAAGCTTGACCCGGGCATGACCTTATGAGCACGGGTATGAGCTTGACCTTATGTATACGAGCCCAAGCTTGACCCTGACCCCGGGCATGATCGTATGAGCACGGGCTTGACCTTGAGCTTAAGACCCCGGGCTTAAGCTCGAGCTTAAGCTTAAGCTTGACCCGGGCATGACCTTACGAGCACGGGTATGAGCTTAAGCTCGGGCTTACGCTTGACCTTGCGTACACGAGCCCGGGCTTGAGCTTAACCTTAACCTTGACCTTAAGTGTACGAGCTCGACCTTACGTATATAAGCGTAGGCATGATCTTACGACCCTAGGCTTAAGCTTAAGCTTTACCTTAAGAGATCCTACTTATAAATTAAGTATGCATAAAGGATCAAGGGCTTATCTTACCTAACCCTACCCCTACGTACAAGGAGTGGAGAAACTTTGATTCTTTTGCATTTTAAGACGTTTTAGGAGTAAGGAGAGCAGAGAGATATGTTTTTTTAGGGTTTTATCGGATTTTAGATCTTTTTTTAGGGTTTTTAGGTTTTAGTAAGAAACTCATCCCTAACCTAGTTCTCAGAAGAATCCTGGTCCGAAGACTCAGAAGAATGGTCGCCCGAAGACTCAGAAGAACCCTCGTCCGAAGACTCAGAAGAATCCTCGTCCGAAGACTCCGAAAACTCACTTGGTAGGAGTGTGTTATGAGTATCTGAGAGGTCTTGTGCACCTAGCGTGGCGGTCTCCTCAGGTGTCAAGATTGAGGTCGTATGAACATAGGGCCAGTCGTACGTGGCATTTTTGAAGATCAGGGGTGGCTTCTCGTCCCGGCAATCACATTGACTCGCAAGATCAGACCACTTACAATTGGCACAAGAACCCCCAAAATAGCCAGTCAACCGAGCGCAGGTTGGAAAAGGCTTCATGAAATCCATCTTACGACAACGCGTACAGGGCTGTTTTAAGGGCGCACCACGAGACTGGATCAGAAGAGCATTGATGTACGAAGGACGAGCATCACTAATCTGTTTGCCTTTAATCCTGCGGTCTGAGTGCCAAGTAGAACGGCCTGGCATCGCTAAGATAGCTTTTTGTATCTCGTTTTTGCAATAGGGAGCAAGAAGTTGCCCACCAATAGGTAAAGGATACCGATCAGCATCGTTATCTATGCCATCGCAAAGGGTAATCACAGCCTCCCACCATTTCTGTTCATCTTCTCCTACTGGAATAGCTAGGTTAAGAACAGCCCAAGCGTCCGTAGCTGGAGGATAAACAGGGGGCATAGTAGAGAAAAGATTAGAGATATAGAATATAGATAGGGGTTAAGGATGGTATAGTAGATATGAGAGGATAAATAGGAGATGTACGATAGAAGGATAATGATAAGCTAGATTTTTACGTCCTTTTATATCTCTAAGCTCGAGGTTTCTATCTAGAGACCTACTTTTATTTTTTGATATCTTTGATATTATTCTTTATCTTAAATGCCTTTCTCTCTTCTTTATATAGTTCTTTATTCTTTATTCTTTATTCTTTATATAGTTCTTTATTCTTTATTCTTTATTCTAAATATAATTCTTTGTTCTTTGTTCTTAATATAGTTCTTTATTCTTTATTCTTTGTTCTTAATATAGTTCTTTATTCTTTATTCTTTGTTCTAAATATAATTCTTTGTTCTTTGTTCTTAATATAGTTCTTTGTTCTTTATTCTTTGTTCTAAATATAATTCTTTGTTCTTTGTTCTTAATATAGTTCTTTGTTCTTTATTCTTTGTTCTAAATATAATTCTTTATTCTTTGTTCTTAATATAGTTCTTTATCTTTTATATTATCTATTATCTTAATATTATATACTAAGCTTAGTGTACGATAGGAGGCTTAGTACTAGGTATAAGAGTAGACTCTAGGCCCTAGGGTTGATTATATGCCCTAGGGTTGATTATATATACTAGGCTTAATACTAGGCCCTAGGCTTAACTAAGAGCTTGACCTAGATATAGTCTTACGAGCCCGGGCTTGAGCTTGACCTTGTGTACACGAGGGCGGGCTTGAGCTTGACCCCGGGCATGATTGTATTAGCACGGGCATGAGCTTGACCTTATGTACACGAGCCCGGGCATGAGCTTGACCTTGTGTACACGAGCCCGGGCTTGAGCTTGACCTTGTGTACACGAGGGCGGGCTTGAGCTTGACCCCGGGCATGATTGTATTAGCACGGGCATGAGCTTGACCTTATGTACACGAGCCCGGGCATGAGCTTGACCTTGTGTACACGAGCCCGGGCATGAGCTTGACCTTGTGTACACGAGCCCGGGCTTGAGCTTGACCTTGTGTACACGAGGGCGGGCTTGAGCTTGACCCCGGGCATGATTGTATTAGCACGGGCATGAGCTTGACCTTATGTACACGAGCCCGGGCATGAGCTTGACCTTGTGTACACGAGCCCGGGCATGAGCTTGACCTTGTGTACACGAGCCCGGGCTTGAGCTTGACCTTGTGTACACGAGGGCGGGCTTGAGCTTGACCCCGGGCATGATTGTATTAGCACGGGCATGAGCTTGACCTTATGTACACGAGCCCGGGCATGAGCTTGACCTTGTGTACACGAGCCCGGGCATGAGCTTGACCTTGTGTACACGAGCCCGGGCTTGAGCTTGACCTTGTGTACACGAGCCCGGGCTTGACCTTGAGCTTGAGACCCGGGCTTAACCTTAAGCTTAGGCTTGACCTTGCGCTTGAGACCCCAGGCTTGACCTTAAGCTTAGACTTGACGTTGTGTACACGAGCCCGGGCTTGACCTTGAGCTTAGGCTTGACCTTGAGCTTGGACTTGACCTTGTGTACACGAGCCCGGGCTTGACCTTGCGCTTGAGACCCGGGCTTGACCCTGACCCTAGGCTTGACCTTGCGCTTGAGACCCGGGCTTGACCTTGAGCTTAGACTTGATGTCCTGACTTTAACTCGTATATGCCTTACGTACGAACCTGATTTTCTCTTTATGATAAACCCTATCCTTATGCACCCTTAAATAGTCGTTTAGTTAGGGTTTATCATGATCGGCTCGTGCGGGTAGAGACCCACCCGCCACGTGATAACGGATCTATCACATCTCACCACCTTTGGCACCTAAATAGGTTAGGACATCACGGGTTCTTTTCATTAAATCAGGGGCTGGCGTGGGTGATATCTAGCACCTAGAGCTATTTGTATAGGCAGTATCAATATTATATATTATTCTCACACTCAACCATCCTCCCAGAGATATATTTCTGATTATAATATGGCCTCTCCTACTGCCCTTTTCCCGGACGCCAACCAGCTTTTTTCGACCAATTCCGACTTTGATATCGTGATCTGTCGCACGTGCGAGCATGCTGTCCATCGGGATAATATCAGCACGCACTTAACGAGCACGAACCATAAGCTCCCCCGTACAGTAGCGCGGTCTATTCAGAGTTCCGTGCAGCAATGGGACCATCTCCAGGACCCGCCCGACATCACTAGATGGCCAATCTATATAGATCTACCTATTCCCGGTTTGACGCTCTATACGGATGGGCTCCTCTGCTTACGGTGTGAGAGATATATCTCCCGTACAAGCCACTCTCTACGCGTCCACTGGCAACAGACCCATGGTTGGTCTCCTAGTAGCCACCGAGGGCGCCCTAAACCGTCTGAATTGGCCCGTATCCAGCGGGATATTGACACCAATTCCCGGTCCGTACTATGCCAGCGTATCTTCAAGCATGGCCCAGGTTCCCATTTTATCCAGGTCCGCCAGCCCGCCATCCACCTAGAGCCCGCTATACCACCCGTGGATGCTGTACAGCAGGTGATCCAGCGTATACGATCTTTCCAGGCCGAGCACACCCATAGCCAGCAGACTATCATCCAGGCCGGGGAGATCGACGAAGCCACGCCCTGGCTTAACCGGACTGGCTGGGTGCGGTATCTACAGGGCATTCCATCCGCCCCGTTAGTCCAGTCCATGGAGCGGCCGGACGAGGATAGCGAGGGTCCCGAGGGCGCGGCATGGGCTATCTGGCAGGCTATGGAGCGGCTAGCCATCGTGAGCCAGCAGATCACCCGGGCGAGTGGGTTTCTTGTCCGGATCGAGGCCGCACGTACCCAGAAGGCCGATTCTCCATACGAACCGTTACTGGCCTATATGAAAGAGGCCGAGATCAAGGACCATATTGAGCCATGGCAGCGGATTTTGATGTTCTTTACGCGTACGCAGCAACCGCATGACTGGCCTAGTCCCCCGTATACGTTCACGTCCCAGCAGCAGCTATCCTGGCACCGAGTCTGGCATCATGCACATGCCTGGGGCCCGGCATCCAGCCCCGACCCAATGGACACAGACGAGGAGCCGTACGAGCTCCAGCCGTTAGAGTGTGCGGTTATGGAGTTCTGCATCAGTCTATTACGCCAGAAGATCCGGCACCATGAGTACGGGTGTGCCTTTATCTGCGCCTCGGCGGTATTAGGCCGGAAGCTGGACGGGTGGCATGGGGTCGAGGATTACCCGCCAAAGATCTCTAGTTTGATCAAAATCGCCCGGTTCTTAGTCTTACACAAGGCGTTACGAATGGACCCTGATTCGCTAGCGATCCGGCGTGGGTTAGCGCTCGGGGCCCCGGAGAAGCATTTCTGCGGGGATGATATCCCTATGGCGGACGGATATATCTTTGACGAGGACGAGGGCTATACGAGTAGTCCTAGACGAGAGACCCTGATCCCTAGCTCTATCCCCGGATCCCCTACGACGTCCGTTCTAGGGCCCCCTAGCCAGATACAGGGTCGCCCGGTGATCCATACGTTTCCTGAGTGGTTACGCCTGATGGTAGATGCGTTTATGGTCCGTGGCACTAACGGGCCAATCCAGTGGCTATTGGATCTACGCACATATGGAAAGAAGGTGTTTTTTAATACCCCGTCCGAGGGGCATATTGGATGGAAAGGCGAGGACGAGCTATTATACAAGCAGCTACATTTCACGATGGGAGATTTCCGTGGCATGGTCCATGGCTTAGTGGATCGTGTACGGACGCAGCTCCAGCACCAGTTATTACTCGCCGAGGCCACGCAGGTCCCGAGCATCCACCTCCAGGACCTATACGACGATCCCACCCAGCGTACGGCCAACTGGAGTTTTCTTAAGGATTCCCGGACCCAGTGGCCCGTCCATGGGGCCGACTGGTTGATCCAGCGGGTGGCCCAGGAGCCTATGCTACGCCAGCGCTTTAGCGAGCCAGATGGCCAGGGGTTCCGTATGCGTGCGATTGACCGGTATTTCACCGAGGTGGCCCGGTTCCGTGAATGGTTAAGCGTGGTGATCCATATCACAGCGGGCCAGCCTAGCCGTACGCCCGAGCTCTTAAGCATCCGGTACCAGAACAGCGAGCGAGAGATCCGGAATGTGTTTATCGAAGATGGGATGGTGGTCTTCGTCAGTCGATATCACAAAGGGTTCCATATCAGCAACGACACTAAGGTCATCCAGCGGTATTTACCGCAGGAGGTAGGCGAGCTCGTCGTACAATATCTCTGGCTTATTTTACCATTCGTGGAGATATTACAGGCATACCAGTGGCAGCAGCGGGGCGTGGCCCCTAACCCATAGGGGTAATTGTAATGGACACCATTACAATTAGGGTAGAATTCTTAAGTATGGGGAAAAAAAAGTGGGTCGGGGTCCATTACATTTAACACACCCGAGTCCATTACAATTATACTCCGGGGTCGTACGAAGCTCAAATTATCACAGTTTATTGATTTATCTTTCAAGCACCCTCCATTTCATTTTCAAGGGTTTTACACCAGTCAGAATGGTAGTTACAGGGGTTCAAAATCCACAAGTTTTTTTGATGGGGTACCGACCACAGGCGACCGTGATACATCACCCAACCACCACCACCACTAGACATCTATAGGGTATAGGTCATCACATTGATATTTCCAGCTGAAAATTCAGGGGTTAATCCCGTTTGACGGTTTCCGTTTACCATTTTATTTTCATAGCCAACCAAGCATTTTTCAATCACCAAGCAATTCAGCGATTGCGAAGTTAGCGTATCGTACGAGTATATATATTTCCATTTTCAAGATGGCCAGTACTCCACCCCGCAGCGCCAACGCCAGCGAGTTTTTTTCGACCAATTCCCAGTTCCATGTGGTGATTTGCAATACGTGTGAGCATGCCGTACGAAGGGACAATATCATTACCCATTTAGCCAGCACCAATCATCGGGTACCCCGTACAACCGCGCGGTATATCGAGCAGTGTGTTCAGCAATGGGACCATATTGACGACCAGCCCGATATCACCCGTTGGCCCACCCAGATTGACGAGCCCATCCCCGGATTACCAGTATATGATGATGGTTTATTATGTTTACGATGCGAGAGACATATTTGCCGTACGATTCAGTCATTACGAGTCCATTGGCAACAGACCCACGGGTGGTCCCCCAGTAGCCACCGAGGCCGCCCCAAACCGTCCGAAATTACACGGATCCAGAGTGATATCGATACCAATTCCCGGTCCGTGTCATGCCAGCGCATTTTCAAGCATGGCGTTGGTTCCCATTTCATTCAGGTCCGCCAGCCAGATACCGATTCACAGCGGGCCGAGCCGGTCCCACCCGTGGATGCCATACAGCAGGTGATCCAGCGCGTACGAGCGTTCCAGGCGGAGCAGGCCCGTAGCCAGCAGACCATTATCCAGGCCGGGGAGATTGATGAAGCCACCCCGTGGTTAAACCGCACGGGTTGGGTCCGATATTTACAGGGCATTCCGTCCGCCCCGTTAGTCCAATCCATGGAGCGGCCGGACGAGGATAGCGAGGGCCCCGAGGGCGCGGCATGGGCGATTTGGCAGGCCATAGAGCGGTTGGCCATCGTGAGCCAGCAGATTACCCGGGCGAGTGGGTTTTTAGTACGGATTGAGGCCGCACGCACGCAGAAGGCGGATTCCCCGTATAAGCCGTTGTTAGCGTATATGAAAGAGGCGGAGATCAAGGACCACATCGAGCCGTGGCAGCGGATTTTGATGTTTTTCGCGCGCACGCAGCAGCCGCACGAGTGGGAGAGTCCCCCGTACGAGTTCACATCGCAGCAGCAGCGGTCGTGGGACCGGGTATGGCGTCATGCGCAGGCCGGGGGCCCATCCAGCCCGGACCCGATGGACCCGGATGAGGAGCCGTACGAGTTGCAGCCGTTGGAGTGTGCGATTATGGATTTTTGTATCAATTTATTACGCCAGAGGATCCGGCACCACGAGTACGGGTGTGCGTTGATTTGCGCATCGGCCGTATTAGGGCGGAAGTTACACGGGTGGGACGGGGTGGAGGATTACCCGCCCAAGATTTCCAGTTTGATCAAAATCGCCCGGTTTTTGGTATTGCATAAGGCGTTACGATTAGACCCCGATTCGGTAGCGATCCGGCGTGGGTTAGCGCAGGGGGCCCAGGAGAAGCATTTTTGTGGAGATGATATCCCCGTGGCGGATGGATATATATTTGACGAGGACGAGGGTTACGCCAGCCCCGTACGAGAGACCACGCCCATCGCCATGCCCAGTTCCATGCCCGAATCCCCCACCATATCCGTTTTAGGGCCGGCCACCCATATCCAGGGTCGTCGGGTGGTTCGCCCGTTTCCCGAGTGGTTACGATTGATGGTGGATGCGTTTATGGTGCGTGGGACCAACGGGCCGGTCCAGTGGTTATTGGATTTACGCACGTACGGGAAGAAGGTGTTTTTCAACACCCCGTCCGCGGGGCATATTGGATGGAAAGGCGAGGATGAGTTATTATATAAGCAGTTGCATTTCACAATGGGTGATTTCCGCGGGATGGTCCATGGATTGGTGGATAGTATGCGGCACCAGTTCCACCACCAGTTGTTATTCACCGAGGGTGCGCAGGTCCCGCATATCGATTTACAGGATTTGTACGATGACCCCACCCAGCGGACCGCGGATTGGAGTTTTGTCAAGGATTCCCGTACGAAGTGGCCAGTCCATGGGGCCGAGTGGTTGATCCAGCGGGTGGCCCAGGAGCCCACGTTACGCCGGCGATTTAGTGAGCGCGATGGCCAGGGGTTCCGTATGCATACGATCGACCGGTATTTGGCCGAGGTGGCCCGATTCCGCGAGCGATTAAGCGTGGCCATCCACATCACCGCCGGCCAGCCCAGCCGTACGCCCGAGTTATTAAGTATCCGGTACCGGAACAGCGAGCGCGAGATCCGCAATGTGTTTATCGAAGATGGCATGGTGGTGTTTGTGAGTCGATATCATAAAGGGTTCCACATCAGCAACGATACCAAGGTGATCCAGCGGTATTTACCGCGGGAGGTAGGGGAGTTAGTCGTACGATATATATGGTTGGTGCTGCCATTTGTGGAGATATTACAGGCGTATCAGTGGCAGCAGCGGGGCGTTACCCCCGGACGCCGGCGACCAGAGTATATATGGGGCCCGGACGCCGGTAGCGAGAAGGAGTGGACCGGCATACGATTCCGGAAGGCGTTGGAATCCGCCACGGCGGCAGGGTTACACGGACAGGCGGTGCATGTGTCGGCATACCGAGATATTGCCATCGCCATCAGCCGTCGATATTTACGGGGCAAGAGCCAGTTCGAGAGCAACGTGCAGGAGAGCACCACCGAGGCAGCCCCCGCATATGACCCCGACGACGAGGATGGGATGGACGAGGATGAATTCATGGGGCATATTGCGGATTTACAAGCCACGCATTCGTCCCACGTGGCCGGGATGATGTATGGTCGTACGATCATGGAGCCCACCAACAGCACGACGCACCGGCGGCAGCGGTTCCGGCAGTCCAGCCAGGATTGGCATCAATTTTTGGGATTCGCATCCGCGGTCCGCCCCGGGGCATTAGGCAAGCGTCCGCAGCCGTGGGAGGATGATGCCGCGGAGAGCCGCACGCAGCGGCGGTATCAATTACAGCAGGCCAATATGTTACAATCATTCCAGCAGATGGTCGGACGACCCGAGATCGCATTCCGCGGGGTGCAGGAGCCCGCGTTACGGGCGATCCAGCAGGGGGTCAGCCCGGTCATCGCGGTCATGCCCACCGGTGGGGGCAAGAGTATATTATTCATGTTGCCCGCGTGGGTCGGCGGTGGATTGACCGTGGTGGTCGTCCCATTAATTGCGTTACGGCAGGATATGGTGCGGCGGTGCGAGCAGTTAGGGATATCATGCGTGCCGTACGACAGCCAGCGGCCCCCGGACGAAGCGGCGATTGTGTTAGTCACCCCCGAGGCCACCCGCAGCCAGGCGTTCCAGACGTTTTTAAACCGGCAGCGGTTACTCCAGCGGTTAGAGCGGATTGTGGTTGATGAGTGCCATACGATATTGAATAATCAGGAGGATTTCCGGCCCCGGTTACAGGAGCTCGGGGATTTACGGTCCGCGCAGACGCAGATGATTATGTTAACCGCCACATTGCCCCCGGCCGTGGAGCCAACGTTATTATACCGCATGGGATGGCCCCGGGAGCAGGTCGCGATATACCGGGCCCGTACACACCGGCCCAACGTGGCATACCGGGTATGGTGTCCAGAGCTCGAGGAGGGGTATGATCACCCATATCAGTGGATCCAGATGGACGAGGTGATCCAGTTTATCCAGGACCGGGTCCAGCGTGCCGGCACGGGGCGTGTGATCGTATACGGCAGCATCGTGGAGCACGTCCGCATGATGGCAGACCAGCTCGGGTGTGATGCGTTTTTCAGCAAGCAGCATGATTTAGACGGCATATTAAGCCGGTTCCGGCAGACGCCCGGGTCCGTGATCGTGGCGACCAATGCGTTAGGGATGGGGATCGATATCCCGGATATCCGAAGCGTGATCCACTTAGGGCAACCCCGGACGATATTAGATTACGCGCAGGAGAGCGGACGTGCCGGACGTGACGGGTTCCCCAGCGAGGCCATCATCATTCAGCCCGAGGGCGAGCGGGTGGGATATGAGCACCGTCCGACATGGATGCGGGAGTCCGCGGAGGAGCGGGAACGGGTGATGGCATATATGTGTCCCATGGATATCACGTCAGGATGCCGGCGGGTCATATTAGATGGATATTTAGATGGGTACGTCGGGCAGGCATGTGAGGGTGACGAGCAAAGATGTGATGGGTGTGATCAGGGTTGGTTTATAAGTCCAGAGCCCCGGTGGACCCAAGCAGCCAGCCCAACCAGCCATACGAGGGCCCAGAGCCCGGCCAGGCATATCCAAGCAACCAGCCAGACCAGGCGTACGAGAGCAGCCAGGCGTATAAGAGCGGGCAGCCAGACCCGACCAACCAGCCCGACCAGCCATACGAGGGCCCAGAGCCCGGCCAGGCAGACCCAAGCACCCGTCCATACCGAACCGGCCAGGCAGACCAGGCATACCAGTGTACAGGACCATACCCGAGCAGCCAGCCATACCAGACCAGCCATGCAGACCGGGTATATAGAGTTCCAGGGACCACAGACCATACAGACCAGCATACAGGACCAGACCCAAGCAGCCAGCCATACAAGAGCAGCCAGGCAGACCCGACCAACCAGCCCGACCAGCCATTCCAGGGCCCAGAGCCCGGTCAGCCAGACCCAAGCAACCAGCCATACGAGAGCAGCCAGGCGTACGAGAGCAGCCAGGCAGACCCAGCCAGCCAGCCAGATCCAAGCACCCGTCCATAGCCAGGTAGCCAGCCCAGGCCAATGCAGTTCAGCCGATGATTCGGCATCCAGTGATTCCGAGAGTTTAATATCACAGGCACCCGGGATCGAGCATACCAGCCCCATAGCCAAGGACCATATCACACCAGACCGCATAGGCATCCCGATGACGGTCCGGCACGAGTTCCGGCGGCAGGATATCGAACGCGCGCAATTATCCGGGCAACGACGGCAGGCCACCCAGGATCAGGTCCAGCGTGATATATATTTCCGGGATGAGATGCACGAGTGGTTAATGCGGTGTTGGTCATGTACGCAGGATGGATCCGACGACGGGCATGAGTTATTCAAGTGCCCATACGGGTATAATAGCGAGGCCAAGGCATGGTGGAAGCGTATGCGGGCGTTTCAGGATGGGATCCGTTATGTTGATTATAGCGCGCATTTCCCATGTGGGATGCCGCAGTCGATATGCCCCAAGGGGGATCCCACCAAAGAGGTATCCCGTACGAAGGAGGCGCAGGGGATATGTGATCAGTACCGGCATACATTATTACCGATGGTGGCGATGATGTTATTCAGCCAGAAGACGGATCCAGAGATCCGTACGGCGTGGGACCGTCGGTTACAGCATCATGGGGTGGATAGTACGGACGAGGGCCAGTTAAAGCAGTATTTCGGGGGGATGGCGGTAGGGATCGGGGCGCAGCAATCCCAGTTAGTACAGGAGTTTATATGGTGTCGACAGGTTTATAAAGGGATTGAAATAGAGTAGATATTTCAGAATTTAGATAGATTAGCCATATCAGGCGTTTTGAATATATATTATAATAGTAGTATTCCCATCCAGGCGTCCGATTCGTATATTTAGTATAGGTCGAGATATATATATTTAACAGAGGTCCGATATCAGGATATTTAGATAGGCCCCCCACAGTACACGAGAGATAGGCAGGGGTAATATATCGATAAATATTATATAGGGTTAGATCCCAAGATATAATAGAGGTAGGGTGATAGAAGGATAGGATATAATACCGTGGTTAGGGTGATAGAAGGGGGGGGAGATAGGGTGAGGGAATGGTTAGGGTGATATAAAGACGGGATATAGGTAGGGTAATAGGGGAGTAAGGAGAGTAAGGAAAGTAGAAGAATAGCCATATAGAGACAGGGTAGACCAGCAGCAGCCGTATAGAGGCAGGGTAGACCAGCAGCAGCCGTACAGAGGCAGGGTAGACCAGCAGTAGCCGTACAGAGGCAGGGTAGACCAGCAGTAGCCGTATAGAGAGATAGGATAGACCAGCAGTAGCCGTACAGAGGTAGGGTAGACCAGCAGTAGCCGTACAAAGAGATAGGATAGACCAGCAGTAGCCGTACAGAGAGATAGGATAGACCAGCAATAGCCGTATAGAGGTAGGGTAGACCAACACCAGCCGTTAAAGGGGTAGGGTAGACCAACACCAGCCGTTAAAGGGGCAGGGTAGACCAGCAGTAGCCGTATAGAGGTAGGGTAGACCAACACCAGCCGTATAGAGGTAGGGTAGACCAACACCAGCCGTTAAAGGGGTAGGGTAGACCAGCAGTAGCCGTACAGAGAGATAGGATAGACCAGCAATAGCCGTATAGAGGTAGGGTAGACCAACACCAGCCGTATAGAGAGATAGGATAGACCAGCAGTAGCCGTACAGAGGTAGGGTAGACCAGCAGTAGCCGTACAGAGAGATAGGATAGACCAGCAATAGCCGTATAGAGGTAGGGTAGACCAACACCAGCCGTTAAAGGGGTAGGGTAGACCAACACCAGCCGTTAAAGGGGCAGGGTAGACCAGCAGTAGCCGTATAGAGGTAGGGTAGACCAACACCAGCCGTATAGAGAGATAGGATAGACCAGCAGTAGCCGTACAGAGGTAGGGTAGACCAGCAGTAGCCGTACAGAGAGATAGGATAGACCAGCAATAGCCGTATAGAGGTAGGGTAGACCAACACCAGCCGTATAGAGAGATAGGATAGACCAGCAGTAGCCGTACAGAGGTAGGGTAGACCAGCAGTAGCCGTACAGAGAGATAGGATAGACCAGCAATAGCCGTATAGAGGTAGGGTAGACCAACACCAGCCGTATAAAGGGCAAGATA
>JAYXSE010000011.1:0-29466 GCA_037356155.1 Penicillium sp. D9
AACGTCCTGATCAGGACTAGTGCCCTCCATACCATACTTAGGCTTCACCTTTCGTAGATCCTCTCTTTCTTCCTTGTCGCACACCCAATATTACACTACGTACCATATTGTATTGCTTCCATTCTCTCGCATAGGTTATGAGCCCGGAGCTTACGAGGTCATACTCTCACCGAGTTACTCGTTGCTTCTTTTCTGACCTCGCTGTCGCTGGAGCTCCTGCGCGGGTTGTTGACACGCCCCGTAGCTGTTCCCCTATAGCCCCTCCACGTAACTACGTTGCACCCGGTTACGCCTTTTACTCGATTTTTCTCTGGCTTAGCGCGTCGGTTCTTACCGATATTACCGCTTTCTGGACACGAAAAATCGATCTCTCGTCGGCATCACCCGACATAACAATAGCTTGTTGATCCCTCTTGTCGACGCAGTATAATACTTTTGCTGCCTTCGATATTGTTAAGTTCTATACGTGTTGATCCCTCTGGTTAACGTAGCATAAGCTCTTACTGCCCTCGATATCGACACCTGGTTGAGCTCGTCTGCTCTTCCTCACATATAATACTGTACTCGATAGTATACCTCTATGAACGCACCGAGACGTTCTCCCCGCAAGAATAAAGTTTTCTTATACGCCGATCAATCTTCGTTATCTAACGACGAGCTCTCCGACGACGAGCTTACTGGTCCTTCTACATAAGCCCGGGATAATATATCTCCGGTGCCCTTAGTCCCTAGCTCCATACCAGAGCAATTACTTGATTATTCGACATCTCCGTCGCCCATTATATATATATAGACCGCAAGAATGCCCTTCGCTTCGGATAAGCGAAACACACGCCTAGATGCGTCTCTCTTCGATCCCTAGAATAAAATTAAGCTATCTAAGGATGCTGATTAGGAGCGCTAGTATATAGGACTTATCAACGGCCTTAGGGCGGTGGATAAGCGCTTGCCGCATATACTGACTAGTCGCTTATATGACCTATCTATTAGGGATATTATAATAGACGATTAGGTCTGTATGGTAGTCTATCTAGTATATGGAACACTATTTAACTTAGTTATACTAGAAGAGGTTATTTAGTATAAGGCGGAGATACGAGAATATATACTTAATTACCGTATACTAGAACGCATCAGGTCTACTTATCTTATGAAATCTCTATTAAATTCAGCTAAAGAATATATACATAGAATTTAAGGTTTCCGAGAGGTTTTCGACGCGCTGCGAAAGTAGTATGCCATATATGATTTCCACGCAAAGACACGACTCTTTAGTAAGTAGTTAAAGACTGCTTTTAATAAGAGAGATATAGCCACGACGTTTATTACTAAATTTCAATCGGCTCTCTATCTTTACGAGGCTTCCTCCAAGAAGCTTACTCTATAGGTTATCTTTTAGGTATTTATGCTAGCTATTTTAGCTAATCCTAATAGATCACGCTTTATTAAAACCTTACTATACTCGTTAATTAATAGTATAACCATAGATAACGTTTATTCTCGTCTTAGGTCCTTCTATAAGTCTAACCTTTTTAAGCTAGATTATATAGCTACCGCGACCTCTTCTACAACCCTATCGGATATAGAGAACATATAAGGATGAGGTAGATCACGCGGCGAGTAAGGAGGTCGAGGTCGTGGCCGCGGAGGCCGCGGTCGTAGGGGGTCAGAGACTATATCTACCTCTATAATACTAGCTATCGATAAAGAGGATCGAGCCTAGGCTTCGGCAAATGGGGCCCCATTTCAAAATTCTAGGGCCCGCCCCAACCCCAACCGGGCCCGGGCCCGTTTGGGGGCCCCATTGGGGCCCCACGGGCCCTTGGTTGCCTAAATTTGGCCTGATTTTGGCCTGATTTTTGCCTGATTTTGCATATTTTTTGCCAAGACTTTATGTTTAATTACGTCTGTTCTGGTCTGTATATGTATAGAAGACACCTTTTTTCTATGCTTCTACTATATCTATGGTAATTATATGTAATATAGCTTAATATAAGCTTATTATACCATATTACCCTAATTAAGTTTAAATTTAGGGTAGTAAGACCTTATATAAAATGGTAATTCTGGAAGTGGTTGATATGCTCCATAGATAGGGGAGATATATATATATAGATCATATAGCTTTACCACCTCATAAACTAGGTGCTTACCACAACCACGCTTTATATATAATTTGATTAAAGAATTATCTAAATTATAAGCTTATATGCTTATATATAAGCTTATAGACTGGATTTTATAGTATAGGTTATTATAATATAGAAGAATAGATCAGATGAAATAGTGTTCCTAAAGCTATAGTAGCCCAGATAAACCACTATAGCAGTAACCAATAATATATAAGCATATAGACCCGGATATCATATCCAGCTAATCAGGTTCTAGCGGGTTATATCTTAAAAAATCCTTTCATCCCAACTTCTCCAGTCCATATGCCCAGCATGTCTCAATTAGGGTATGGAAACCCTCTTCAGAGTGATCCAATCGCCCCATCTGAGTCAATATCAACAATCTGCCATACCCAAAGCAGCTTACCAATCGGAATTCTCCAGTTTTCGACACCTGAATCGGGTAATTTTGCCATTTGGTCCCAACTCAATCACAACACCTTCCTAAAATGGTGGAAAACAACCCCAAACGGGTTAAAGGATATCAAACCAGCCCTAAATTGGGCTAAAAAGGGTAATTCAAAGATTTGGTCCTATATTGAGCAGCTTGCAGAAGTTCGGACCGGACTACCAAAAGTGCGCTGTATAGCATGTAATCACCTGCTTAATCATCCAAGTTGGAGCAATAATGGGACCTCTACAGTTCGCCGGCATATTGAGAAATTCTGTGATCTTAGGGTTATAAACCCTAGTCAGAGTTCAATTGAGAGTAGCTTTGCCTTTGCTGCAGTAAGCTTTTTACCCTTTTGTCTGATCTTTTCCCTTTAATCCCATCTCCTTTAATCCTATCTTTCCCTTTTATCTCATCTTTTACCCTTTAGTCCCATCTTCTATATACTAATAATATGCTCTATAACCTAGGCAATTCAACCATCCCAGCATATATCTTATGAAGAATGGTTTAAGCTCCTTATAACCTTCTTTACCACCTACTACCTGCCTTTCAATATCTTGAATAGTTAGCAATTCAGGAATTTTATAGAAGGGACCACCCAGCTTACTTCAGTCCCATCTATTCCTTCTCCTCGGAGCTTATCTCGTCGCCTGAGAGATATAAGCTTAAATCAACAAACAAACGCTCTAAACGCGCTTCTAGAAGGTTCTAAGCTATCAATTGCCCTTGATTGCTAGACGTCTCCATTCCATCAAGCTTTTATAGCTATCACGGGCTATTTTCTGGACCTAGATTGGAACTATAGAGAGGTTCTACTAGGGTTTGAGCCCCTATATGGGACTCATTTAGGTAAGCTTATATATAGTTCCATAAGCTTATATATGGTTCCATGAGCTTATACTAATATATATATATCTAGGCGCCAACCTAGCTCTTATGCTTACCCCAATTCTCGCCAAGCATAATATATCGGACCGGATCATGGCTATAACCACGGATAACGCCTCGAATAATGAGACTTTGGTCTCATCTCTTCAACAAGCTTACCCAGAAAGCTCCATTCCTCGAGTCCCATGTATGGCCCATGTGATCCAATTAAGCTTAAAGCAGCTGCTTGGATCTATTAGGGTTAACCCTAGTAACGACCAAATTGAGCTAGTTTGGTCTAAAGAGCTCCAAAAGCATAGCAAAATCACCCATCTGACTGGTATTGCTAGAACCTTACAAAAGGTGCGTAATTTAGCTATCTATATCAATGCAAGCCCTCAAAGACGGGATGATTTCTGGGCTGAGCAGTCAAAAGATGGGACCAAAGACCCACTTTTCCCAATTCAGGACGTCCGGACTCGATGGAATTCGACGTTTTTGATGCTTGAACGGGCAATTCGGATCAAACCAGCCCTAGATAGCTATTGTAAGCTAAAGTGGGTTAAGATGCTTATAAGATCAGATGAATGGCGTCAAATCACCTATCTTCTACATATTACTAAGCCTTTCTTTGTGTTCACAACTGCATTATGTAAGACAAAGGATATCACTATTTATAGTGTATTCAATATCTATAATGCTTTGTTCCAGCATATCGAGTCTTCGATTACTAAGCTTCAGCGAAAAAAGGTGCGTTTTAAGCTTATATATGGTTCTATATGCTTATATATGGTTCTATAAGCTTATATATAAGGTTCTTTGACCATATATAACCTTATATATCTATATCTAACCTTATTTAACCATATCTAACCTGATATATAGCTTTCATGGAAAAAGGACATGCTTTCTGTACTCCAAGCAGCTGAATCTAAGCTTCGAGAGTATTACTCTCGGACGATAGACCCCGCTCTCGGCAACATATATGCACATGGGACGATCCTTGCCCCACAATATAAGCTTCAATTCTTTCAGTCTGAAGAATGGCAGGACGAGGACATTGACTATATAGAGATGTATAGATCAAGCTTACAGGATCTGATTAGATCTTATCAACAAGATGACCCGATCTCGAGTCCATAAGCACGAAGATATACTGCAATTGAGCTAGCAGTCCAGTCTATGATGCCTGAAAAACCTAGCAGGTTCTCGACGCAATTAGATGAGCTAAAAGACTATCTCCAAGCTGGTATGACCCTTTAGTCTGATCCTTTTGGTCTGATCCTTTTGGTCTGATCCTTTTAGTCTAATCTATACTAACTAAATTAGGGTTAATTGATGAGGAGCCCTCGGTTTTCTGGCGAAACAATCAGACTAAATACCCTATCTTAGCTCGTATAGCTCGAGATCTCTTCTCTATTCCAGCTACTGGAGCTGGTGTGGAGCGCTTGTTTAATACTGCTCGTGATATATGCCACTATAGACGTGGACGACTAAGCGCTTCAACTATAAAGGACCTTATGGTATATAACCGTACTATAAAGTTTGATATGGATACAGAAGAGCTTAGTCAGCTTATTCAAGCTCTTGAGATCGAAGAGGAGGCAGGATCAAAGGACTTGGAGACTCGAGTTTTACTCGAGGATATCAGTGATATCGAGGACCTAGACCCAGATAGGTCAGATAGCGATGAGCTAGACCTAATTAGGCGTCTAGAAAAGAGGAAAAGAGTGGTTTCGTCTGAAGAATCTTTAGACCAAAGGGATTCTTCAGACGAAAGGGATTCTTCAGACGAAAGGTCAGATGATGGGCAATTACCCTCAATTAGGGTTTCTAGAAGGACCAGACCAGCACGGGATGACGCAGAATGGGCGTATTACTGATTGATAAGATTGATATAGGCGTTAGGGTGGTTTAAAGGTGTTCTTTGTGCTTAAAAAATAACAGAAAAAATAGAAAAAATAGGTAGAAACCATGGAGTTTATACCTCAAAAGGCTGACTTTTTCTTAACTATGTGTTATATATGAGGTAATTAAAGTGGTAATTTACCATCATAAAACCAAAGAATTCCGCATATTTTATGAAAATTACCCATAATTTTAGACCCACCTAAACGGGCCCGAAATGGGGCCCCAAACGGGCCCGGGCCCGTTTTGAAGGTAAATGGGGGCCCCATTTCGGGCCCGCCCCAACCCCGCCCCAAAACCCAACCCCGTTTGCCGAAGCCTAATCGAGCCTCGATCTAGTGTATATACTATAATAGTTTTAGTGACTATTTCTTATCCTAGTGTAAGCTAAAAGACCTAAAGAAAGTAGCTACTAAATAGCGAGCTGCTGCTACTACTATAGAGCCAGTACCGCCAATACCCACTAAGCCAACGACCTTAAGCCTTACTACCGGTTTTTAGTGGTCGAATACTATAGTCACGACTAACTAGTAAGCAGCTATCGCCACCGCCTTAGAAAACCCGCTTCGCTAGATACTAGACTCGGGTACTATAGCTTATATAACGCCATACCGGTCTTCGTACATTAATTATACCTATTAGCGCATACCTATATAGACCGCTATAGGCGACGTTTTCTAGGCGGAAGGATATAGTAATATCTTACTTAATCTAACCATAATTAATAGGTTATCAACCATAGGTTTAATCACCTTATATAAGGTATATTATGCGCTAGCTCTCGCTACGTCGCTAATCTCTATCTCTAGCTTATTACGTTAGGGAATCACAGTATAATTCGACGATCTATATACTATATTATAGCTCAAAGGCTTATATAATCTAGTAGGCTATATAGTACTCAAGGGCTTATATTTCTGGTTAAACGTTAGCTCCTTAAACTCTATCCTCTCTTATATAATAGCGGAGTATCTAGAGTCTCTTATACCGTCCGTAGGTATATATTATAGCACTATAAAACTAACTAACGGAATAACTCTAATACCTCTCGAGCTTGCCCACCGCAGAATAGTTTATGCTAGTGAGCGTCGAGTCAAGAACATAGTTCGCTATACTAACGGACTAACGCTAAAACCCGGAACTACTATACCAGATTATTACATGCTCTATATTAAGGGTAAGGGACATATACTCCCTTTTAGGAAGAATAAGCGCATTAAGTCAGCTCTAGGTAAAGTCTTATATCTAGACGTATAGGGTCCTATCTCTATCAGAAGTATACGTTATCAACGTTACTTTTTAACGATTACAGATAACGCTTCCCGCTTTACCTAGCTATTTCTCTTAACGTCGAGAGACGAGGTTCTTAACTATTATAAGTAGGTTAAAGCTTACCTATACACCCAGCTTAGTATAACCGTACGTTAAGTATGCGGGGATAACGCTACTGAGTATATACCGCTAGCGAAATATCTAGCTGAGCGGGGTATTATATAGGACTCTATACCTCTATACACCCCGTAACTAAACGGTATTCTAGAGATCAAAAACCGCTAGCTCGTAGAACCGCTTATCACCGTTATAACGGAGTATAAATTACTAAAGTATCTCTAGGGTAAGATCATATAGGGGGTTAATTATACCTATAACCGTCTCTGGTATAGTAAAATTAAGCGTACACCATATGAAGCTTTATTCGGCCGAAAACCTAATATTTTACCGCTTCAAGCGCTTGGTTGCTAGTACTGGTATCTGCTTAATAAGTCCTTACGTCTAACTAAGCTATATCCTCATATATATAAGGCACGTCTCCTTGGATATAACGAGCGAGGAAGTTACTCGCTATATGACGTTAAAACTAGGTCTCTAGTGCGCTCACGATATATGGTCTTTAATGAGACGACCTTACGAGATATCCCTAAATCAGGTGATATAATACTAATTACCTACTTTGATATAGCATAGGATCCTATCTCCGAGACGCCTACCACTAAGCGCTTCGTCCCCCTCGAGTTCATCGAGAACACACATATACCTACTCTAGTAATCGTCCCCCCGAGGGGCCCCGTAATTGCGCTAGAACCCGTTCTATCTCTTGATCCCTTCTTTACGCTGCCGAAATGGATGACTGATAGGGATTCTGGTTTCCTGGATGATATAGGGGATACTATAGTGGAGGCATAAAGCAGTAATAAGGCGGTCGCTCGTGACGACGCTTAGGTAGAAGGAACGGTAGATGGTAGACTTAACGTGGCTAATATACCTCATCGTTCTGGTCGGATACGGAGGCCACCTAATCGACCGCTAGACTCGGAGTTCTAGTCTTTCCTGACTGATATATCTCTAGCAGCATACGCACGTGTGTACCTATTGATAGTACCTCTTGACTTAGACCTCGTCTATATGCTTACCTCTTAAGAGTATCTTCCTACATTATTTACCGCTGCTACTACCTTATTAGGCCGCGGATTTAAGCCTTCTATATAGAAAGAGGCCATGAGCTATTCTAAGGGAGAGAAATAGGAGATTGCCGCTCATACAGAGTTCCAGAACCATATACGTAACGGCACGTGGCGCATAGTCCCTAAGAAAGCATATATAAAGCTTTTACCCACTAAATAGGTCTTCAAGATCAAGTCAGACGGCATATATAAAGCACGCCTAGTTATCAAAGGTTTCCGATAGAGAATTACCGAATTTGGTGATATCTATGCCTTAGTTACCAAGTCCATAACGTTTAAGGTTTTCGTCGCTGTCGTAGCACACCGCGGGTAGCATCTCCATTATGTTGATATTATCGCTACTTTTCTCCATGCTCAGCTAAAAGAAGCACTCTATATAGAGCTCCCTAAACCTTTTAATAAGGATCATCCTGATATATATAGCTTACTCCAGAAAACCCTATACGGGCTTAAGCAATCGCTAAGGGAGTGGTTTAACCTGATCCGTGACGTCTTACTAGCGGAAGGATTTATATAGGGCACCTTAGACCACTACTTATTCATCAAAAACGACATCTTTCTACTCGTGTACGTCGACGATATACTAGTACTATCTCCATCAGAGCATATAATCAGAGATTTTAAGAGTATACTATTACGTTATTTCGATATCACGGATAAGGGCCCTACCACAGAATTCCTAGGCATATAGATTCTGCGTGGCTCTGACAGTAAAATACACCTAAGTTAGCGTGTATACGTTAAAGCTTATCTCCACCGCTTCGGGTATGATTTAATCAAGTCATATACTAAGCTATATAATGATAAGGTTATATTAACCGAGTATGATCTCTAAGCTACATCGTATCGAGATCAGAGCTTTTTAAGAGTGTATGGGCTACCTCATCTGGCTGCTGGTTAACATATGTATTGATATAGCTTATGCAGTGACTAAGCTTGCGAGATACGCTAGGAATCCGGGTCTATAGTATATTATAGTAATATAGAAGATATAGAGATATCTCTCTAGCTCTAAGGACCTAGTTATATCCTACCTACCTACTTTACTACTATTAGAACACGCCGCTTTTCTATACGGTTTTATAGACTCTGATTAGGTAGATCCGTATGCTAAGACCCGCCTTTTAACCTTAGGATATCTCTTTAAGCTCGCTGGAGCTGCTATTAGCTAGTAATTAAAGAAGTAGATATCCGTTGCTTTATTATCTATGGAGGCAGAATATATAGGTTAATACTATACTATATAAGAGCTTATATGGCTTATTCTGCTTCTTACTAAGCTCTCTAAGCTCTCTGGTATGCCTGATCTTCGCTTATTTAGTAAGCTAGTTAATATTTTCGCTGATAATTAAGGTGCTATAGCACTAGCCTCTAACCTAGAGAATCATGCTCGCTCTAAGCACGTGGATATCAAATATCACTATCAGCGACATTAGGTTGAAGCTGGTAACTATCGCTTCATATACATACCGATAGAGAATATACCTATAGACGGCCTTACTAAGCCGCTACCAACCGCCTCATTCCGTCGCTTCGTTAAGCTTACAGGTCTAATAAGCTTCACCGCTTAGTCAACTTATGATATGAGCTCTATAAGAGCTCTGATCCTGTGCTGCTACCACGTTCTACCTTATTTCCTGGTTTTTTCCACGTTTTTCAAGCGTTCTTTAGCGCTTGATACCCTATTTTTCCCATTTTTTGCTGTCCGCCATGGCCCGGTTTCACCTATTCTGGTAACTTCATGGACGGCCTGGACCGCCTTTTTGTGTACTCGGTTTTTCGCACTTATTTTCCGAGCTTCTCTATATATACGTACTTTTCTTGGTTGAGAGAGGATTTGCCTAGTATGTCAGGCATAGGGGGTGTTAACGTCCTGATTAGGACTAGTGCCTTCCATCCTACCACTACTAAGGCTTCATCTTCGTAGATCCTCTTCTCTTCCTTGTCGCATATCCAATATCACACATACGTACCATATTGTATTGCTTCCATTCTCTCGCATACTTATATATATAAAAGCGCCTTAGACTAGCTCTTTAATGCCGGCCAATCTCTAACTTGCGATATATAATATAACAGGAAAACAACGTTACATTAGTATTCCTAACCTTCTCGGCTTATATAGCGCTTGGATGAATATGATTATTCTTCCAAAATTAATATCCAAAGACTATGCGGAAATCCATCCCATCGCGCACCCTACCAATAAAAGATCCTCGCTACCCGGGATGTATAATTAGCTTCATTAATTATACCTTTCTTGCGATGCCTTTTACAAGTTTTCCATAGGTACAGATAATGCTTAACTCTATCCCACCATTAATCCTTTTATTACTATATAAATTTAACCGTATTTCTAATTTAGTAACACATTTATTACAAGGTTATATAGCCGAAACTACATCATTTTAGCCAGATAACATTCACTTTCGAGTTTTTTGTCGCTCTCTAGATAACATTCTTAGAAATATTTAATAAGGTCAGGTTACTTCGTCTAGAATAAAGGATTAAGGAATTCACTGATGTAACGGTAACATCGATCCATCTTCAACTTAACAACAAATGGCTCATTCCACGTTTCAATACTATACTAATATCGGGTAGATTTAGATTAATCAGAGAAAAAATTACGGCCAGATTCTCATAACTTCGTGTTTCCTAGCTATTGCAACTCTACAGGAATTGACAGATGTAGACTCAAGTCCTTAGCAAATTCAAGCCCTACAGCAACGACTAATCACATTTTAATAATTAAGAAGCGTCGCGCTCGTGATTTGATATAAAATGACAGATTATATGGTGTTTTGATTTGAACTAATAAGCTTTTAACGTGATATTTGGGATGATATTATATGAAACCAGTCACACCACATAGCTGACGGTGGAATACAGCGAACTTACCATCAAAAACATGGAGGGCTCTTGATATAAACCCTCGTCAGCTGACGGATGGACGTAAAGAGAGGCCATGAGCCCAACAAACTCTTAATTCTTTAGTTTTGCACATTCGGTAATAGGACGTATCAGACGGATAGGCACCATCACTATGACTATATGTTTGGTGTCTCTTTTTCAGAAAGTGCGGTAATGCCTGCCACCGGGGGATAAATCCCCATTCTAATGAATGATGAAGGAAGGGCACAGAGTGAGCATCGTGGGAGTAGAAAGAGCGCCATGGTTGAGTCTTTCCGAGCACTTCGTAGCGCCCGTCCACCGGGGTAGACCGAACCGAGTCTGCAAGCGTGTGGCGGAGCTCCTCTGCATCTGCATCGCATGGCTCAAGGAATTTAGCGACTGTCAAAGACATGAGGGTACTTCGATCGAGAGAGAGATGATAGTACTGCTTCAAGGGGAGGCTAAAGTGGCAGTGATAAGAGAGCATTAGCAGACGAAAACGAGTCTTGTACCGGGAGGCAAAGATATGTAAATACCTGGGCAGAGCTCTGAACAGGGGAATAGCACATCCTAGATTTGCGACAACACCTTTTAACGAGACCGTGGCATCGATACGAGCGAGAAGCTCTGACTAGTCTGAGTGCTGAGGTTGCCAAATATGCAGAAAATACATGTAGACCTAGTATATTTTGGGTTCATTTGCCGAGTAAATATTTTTTCAAACACCCCTCAGGAACTGGCCGTGAACAAATCAACGATATGTTAGCCCCGCACGAATCGAAAGTGGTCAAGCATGTGTTGGTGGTCGTGCGCGGTCTTGACCATTTTATCATAGGCGAAAATCTCTGAGGCTGATTCACCAGTGCCGCTCGCTGGACCACCCAGGCTCACTCTGCCCTGACCTCAATGAAATATACAAGTTAACGTAGTAGCCGGAGCACTCACTGGCCATTCGATAATTACGAGTCGGAGCTCTCTTCAATTCAGCCCCGTGATGACGTAATCGGGACGGGAGGTAACGTAATTCCCAAGCGAGCGAGCCACCCCAAAACACATAGTAAATGCGATAAAATACAACTTGATATCTCAACAACCAGAGCTTCTTTTATATTCCTCTTATAGATAGGTGTTCTTTCTGCTATCCGAAGTATGTATCCGGGGTTTAATCAATTTCTATAAGTGGTTAAGTCATATATATATTGTGGTAGCTCAAACATCGAAATCATACCGTATTTTATGGTAATATCATGAAATGCTGTATTGATTTACACCAAATTCTAAAGTCAAACTATAGCTATCCCAAAGAAATAGTACCGAAAAATTGATATAGTTTCTATATGTGGTTGCTGAGATATAAAATCGCATTTACTATGTATTTTGGGATGGCTCGGCCGCTTGGGTGGCTCGCTCGCTTGGGAATTACGTTAACTAACTAGTTAGTTAAGTTACGTTTGTCGACAAAAGAGGGTCGCAACTTTACTAGTGCTAGTGCGCCCGAGGAATATTCAGCACCCCCATATGCCTGACGATCGTAAGGCTCTCAACGACGTTACTAAGCTCAACCCCTTATTTATTCTGCATCTTCCATAGTATTTAGCAATTCACACTCTCAAGTACTCAATTGGCTATGCCCGTACTAGTCCGTACTGTAACGACCACGTTTCGACAGAAGATCCTCGTTGCTAGGGGAAGGGGTGGAGTGGTATTCTTTGTATAGGTTTCATGTAGATTACACCCCAATGCCAAGTTACGGTAAAATGGGCGCCGAAAAAGGCTACTTTTGACGCCGTTTTAAGCATCTTATTTAACGTATTTCACAAGCGAGTCGGACACCCGGTCGGGCCGGACACCTTAAAACATATAGTAAATGCGATAAATTACAACTTGATATTTCAACAACCATAGCTTCTCTTCTTATCTCGTTCAAGATATTCATTCTTTATGCTATTCAAGGTATGCTCCCAGGATGTAATTGATTTTTATCAATGATTAAGTCAAAGATATATATTTAGCGGTTGAACGGAGAAGTTATGGTGTATTTTATGGTAACATTATAAAATGCTTATTCAAATTGCACTAAGTTTATAACTTGAAATGAAGACGTAATGTAGAAATAGCATACAAAATATCATATAGTCTATATGTGTGGCTGCTGAGATATAAACGTTTTTAGAAATCAAGTTTACTATATACTCTAAGGTGTCCGGCTACGGCATCCAGTAGCGGCCACTTCCCTTTTTTTCGTATTTATGGTATTTGCCCTGTTTTTGCCCCACTTTTTATATAGATTTTTACCGCCTTTTTCACCGCTTTTACAGCAGACATACAGTAAATAACACCTCGTCACCCCCAAGCTTCACCTTGCTATATCTCCACCACCATGCATGATATGACAGATCCAAGCAATTTTGCTGACTTCTCGAATCCTTCTGATCATTTTGGTACTAGCCCCATGCTGACTCGATCTGTTTTCGAATTGTTATTAATTAATCAAGATCCCCCATGATTTCTGCAAGTTATAACCCCGTCCCCTCATAATGCCGCGGATAAAGGTTAACCTCGACCCCCACAGAGCACTGATTTCGCAGCTTATACAACAGCAACACACACAAGACGAGATATGTGCTATATTACGTGATACACATGGCGTTAATATCAGTATATCCCTCCTCCAGTCACGTATACGAGGATGGGGTCTTATGGGCAGCAAGGCGGCTGCTATGCAGGTCTGGCACCCATATATCATGCTATACAGCGTCGCTAATATGAAGCAGAAGAACGTTACTAAGCTGCTGCCGGACTATAACCCCACGGAGACACACGCTATACTCAGAACAGCAGGACTCGAGAAATCGAAGCGAACCATACGACGTATACGCAAGCGGTTGGGTGTGAAGCTCAGAGTCGATGATGCAGGAGAGCGAGTCTTACAGACGCAAGAGGTTATCCGAATACTAAGGGAAGAAGAGGCTATTGGTGAGATTGAGACATACGGTTGCAGGACTATGCATACTCACTTCCGACGTCTATGGTTATTCTATCCCCGTGAGCGCATCCATGAGGCGTACCGGACGATTCGACCTGAGAATATTGCAAGTCGATTACCCGGTCCTCGACATAAAAGAGGTGCATACTCGACAGCTGGCCCGAACCAGGTTTGGCATGTTGATGGGCATATGAAGCTTGAACCTTTTGGCATCGAGATATATGCTGCAATCGATGGGTTTTCTCGCTATATTCCATGGGTCTACACTGGTGTGAGCGCACGTACAGCAGTCAGCGTCATGCGTCAATATCTTGACTGTATCACCACGCTAGGGTATCAACCAAGGATTATCCGCTCTGATCTCGGTACAGAGACTTCGCTGATGGCGGAAGCACACTATACAATACGTCGCGCCGAGGACCCTGGAGTCGACGAGTTCAAGAAGGCGTACTGGTACGGTCGAAGCACGGATAATCAGCGAATCGAGGCTTGGTGGTGGCAGCTCGCACAGCGCTGTACAGGCCTATATCACGTAAGTTTTCACTGAATTCTGTTCATCTCTAGTCTATTCTAGCCTCTGCATACCGCATAGCTCGAGTCCATGACTCAAAGTTGCTTAAATTGAAGTCACTGACAGTATCTCAGCGGTATTTCAATAGGCTCAAGCACGAGGGTCTCTTCTTATCCAAAGACTATATCCCTGACCAGGTTGCACTTCTTGCGATATATATGCCCCTTATCAGGCGGCGAGTCCGCTCCTGGACTGATATATATAATCGACGTGCAATTCGAGTACAGAAAAAGCGACCGGAGCTCGTCACTGGCAAGCCAATTTTCAACTACCTCCACTCTGCGTCACGTGAGGTCCCCATCGAGGACCGGAAGCTTCGAATCAACCTCGAATCACCCCTGATTCAAAGGCTCCAGCAAGATGTGCAGGAATATGACCTATATCAATATCTGCCACCGCTTACGTTAGCCTGGTGCAGGGTGCAGCTGCAGCAGATTGGACAGGATCTTGGCTTACCAATAGGCTCTGATTTTGACCCCGAGAATCCCCCTATAGACCTCCTTGGAGACCCGAAGGAGCCATACCGGGCAGTATACGAGCATCTCCGAGCACGTATCGAGTTCCACTGGAACTCAGGTATAGAGCCTATCCTAGGGGTATGTGATAAGCCTCATGGAGCAGCTAATTGGTCGCCAGAGTGGTAAGCCTAGTGGGGCACGCATACCGGACTGCATATGACTGCATATTAGTCCTGAATACGAGCATATATAGAAGATAGATCATATTATTAATCAAGGTTTTTCTCGCTAAACAGATAGATCATATTACTATAGGAAATGCAGTAGAAAGCAGAGATTTCTCTTTCTACACCGAAATATCCTTCAACCTTCAAATCACCCCAAAATGTCGTCAAATAGCCCCTCAGAAAGGCAGGTTGAATTCTTTATACACCAATGGGCAGCAGCGAGGGATATGGTTCTTATACCATCCACCCCCACCACCACTTCTACTACACCTTCAACACTTCTCCCCCATGCTGCTCTAGACCGTCGATTCAGCACGCTTCAAGATGAGGCCCGTACAGCACGTACTGGGTTGATTACTCGAGCAGGTTACGCTGATATAAGCACAAGCACACCGAGACAGCAGCTACAGCAGCAGCAGCAGCAAGAGCCAGAGACGACAACAGTTACAGTATCCCTATATCTCCAAGAGAAACCAAAACCCCCGCAAGCGATCGAAGGAGGTAAGTGTATTTACAAAGGACCTTTAATTACTAGGAGAGACGCATACTAACTAGTGTTCTCTTTAAATAGCTGATTTCTCACTCATCCTCCAGAACTCCAGGGTAGTAACAGGCGTGGACGACTTTGTACGAAAGCAAATCCTGCCCGGCAAGCCACCGAATATCGATTTCTTCCCATTAAGCAGCGACAGAATCAGCTTAGCTAAGCTAACTGGCAAAAAGCTTACATGGGTAGGAGGAGAGCTTCATACTCGTGAATCATACTCGATTAGTCATATGCTAAAGCTCATCGAGCAGCATAAGTTCTGCGTCGTCTTTATACGTCACGAGATATCTCCATGCCGTACACCGTCATGGGCATACGAAGACTACGGCAACCCTATTGGCCCATCTACCCCGAGCACCGACGCAATATTTGACCTCGATTTCCTATCCACCATACCCGGAGACAGTGCGAAGCGAGTCACAGACAATGCGGAAACAAGGACTGCGAGGAGTGGTAGCGAAACCAGGCGGAAAACCTCGCCGCTTGTTAGATCACCATCCCTCCAAGCCGCAGCTCCTTCTAGGCTGACGTCAGCGAGAAAACGCCCATCGAAGCGAACTACCTCGCCAATAGCGACAGCGACAATCACCGCCACAGGCCACGGTGCCACAGCGACAGCCACAGCGAGGGGCAGGGGCCGGGGCCGTGGAGCGACAGCGAGGTCTCGTAAGCGAGCACGTGAGTCATCACCAGCACCAGCTCGCCGCAGTCGGAGACGGGTCATAGATCGATTGAAGTCCTAACCTCCTGATTTGATTAAGAGATGTGGTTTTGTATGGTGTGAATAGCTTCATTTTTACCAAATTGAGTTCTTTATGTGTGCTGCGTTGCTGTATGGGGTGACTGTAGAACTGCAGGTTAAATTGCAGGTTAAATTGCATGATTTGAGCCTTCAAAACCGTCAATTTTACCTGCTTTTTTACTATGGCAGACAAAATGGAGGTTTTTTGCTTATATAAGCGTTGGACTTGGTGATTTTGATTGATTTCTCTCTTGCTGTACTGGTAATTCGCGTATTTTGACGTTTCTGCCGGCTCTAAAATACGGGTCAAAACGTTAAATACGAAAAAAAGGGAAGTGGCCGCTACTGGATGCCGTAGTCCGGCCCGACCGGGTGTCCGACTCGCTTGTGAAATACGTTACCAGTATATTAGTCATTTGTCGAGTTCGGAAAGCGATCAATACGGTTGGTTGGTGTGGACCTGGGCGGTCATTTCGGCGGTACTTAAAGCGGTGAGTCAAATCATTGGTTCTGAGGTTTTGACCCGAACCTCTCTGTCGTCTTCCGTATCCCGTGGTAACTTTATCTGGCAGCCCTCAAAGACTATAATACTACATGTGACGTATCGAATGGCGAAGGGGCAGAAAGCCGTTTTAAAGCACCTCCCGACGACTCATAGCTGACTTCTTGGCCGCCGTCAACTTGTTTCATTCGGCAATATCTACAACCATGTCGTCTCAAATAGATTCAGATATTCCTCTTACAGAAGAAGTCATCTCTCCAGTACTTGACAATGAAACGGATGATATTGCGCATAGGTTCAACGAAAGATATATTTTGAAGCAGGGCCTTCACCAGCGGCACATTCAGATGATTGGTTTGGCCGGCACAGTCGGCTCAGGACTATTCCTCAACTCTGGCGAAGCACTCGCAATGGGAGGGCCCCTAGGTGCCTTCCTTGGGTATACTATTATTGGGCTTGTTGTCTGCAGCGTTGTCATCACTACTGGAGAGATGGGCACTTTAGTACCTCTTAGTGGAGGTCTTGTCCGATATGCAGAACTCTTCTTCGACCCTGCCATGTCGTTCGCTAATGGATGGAATCAAGTATTCTCATACTTGGTGACTATCCCTGCTGAGATCGTGGCAGCTTCGATCTTAGTCGAATTTTGGATTGCTGTCAGCAGCGCAATATGGACCACTGTTTTCGGCATGCTGATACTCGTCACTGCACTATTGTTCATCAGAATCTACGGAGAGCTTGAGTTTGCATTTGCAATGCTGAAAATCTTACTAATCATTGGGCTAAATATTATGGCACTTGTGATTACTTGTGGTGGAGGACCAAGTGGCCAATCGATTGGATTCAGATACTGGAAAGACCCAGGTCCCTTCGTTCAGTATCTTGGTATCAAGGGTTCATTGGGTCGATTTCTCGGTTTCTGGTCAACTCTGAACAATGCAGTGTTTGCATATGCAGGAGCTCAAAATATAACCGTTGCTGGAGCTGAGACGAGGTCTCCAAGGCACGCCATCCCAAAGGCAACAAAGCGCATCTTGGTCCGCGTCCTTGTCTTCTATGTCCTGTCCATATTCATGGCTGGTTTGGTTGTTCCTTCCAATGACCCAAACCTCCTTCATATAACCGGCACAGCTTCCCAATCCCCGTTCGTTATTGCCGCTCATCGGGCAGGGATACACGATGCACCCTCGATTATTAATGCCGCAATACTCACTTCGGCCTGGTCAGCTGGAAATTCATTTATCCTTTACGGCTCCCGAATCCTCTTTGGCATGGCAATCCAGGGACATGCTCCTGCGGTCTTCGCGTGGCTGAACCGATTCAGTGTGCCTTATGTGGCCATCAGCTTCTTTGGGCTCTTTATGTGCTTGGGGTATATGGTCGTCTCCAAGTCAGCAAACACAGTCTTTAGCTGGTTGCAGGCCCTCGTGGCGATCTCGACTTTGTTGGACTGGGCAATTATCTGTGTCGTATACCTCCGATTCTACTACGGTTGCAAGAAGCAGGGGATTGACCGCCACAAAGAGCTTCCGTGGGCTGCCCCTTTTCAACCTTACTTGACCTGGGCTTCGCTTGTGTTCATCCTCCTTTTAATTCTCACAGGAGGTTTCAGCACATTTATCCATGGTCACTGGGATACCAAATCATTCCTTTCGTCGTACATCAACGTCCCAATCTTTCTGGCTCTATACTTTGGCTATAAGGGCTGGAAGAATACACGCATCCTTGGTTTAGCGAATATTCCGATTGTCGGCTTGATGCAATTCTACCTCAGCCAAGACAGCCTTGAGCCTGAACCGACACAGAAGAAGGGACTTGCGAGACTCAACATCCTCTGGTCATAGGTTCACCGGCTGCAGCTTAGGCCACGGGGGCTGAACTCGCAAAGTCTTTTCTGGAGTATGGATCGATCGGTGGATGAATACATAGTTCTGTTGTTACACCATATATATATATAAAGGAGTGCGCATCTAATAGTGGCAGTATAAACGCTGTTGAGCGTATAGTGGGAATTACGTGATGGTGTTTTGGAATGATCGGATCAGTGGTAGATTTCGATAATAGTTAACGCGTGTTACATCGTCTTGCCTTCAGTGGGATTTGTCTCATATCGGGTCCGCGGCAAAAAACCGTGATTGCGTTCGATGTACATCATGAAGAATTCAGCCACGTCACCTCAAGAATCGAGGCCATGCAGCAGTCAGTCAGCGCCGTTTGCGCAATCGATTACTCAAATCGCAAATAACATATCCATTGTTCATATTCCAAACCAAAGCGACTTCCAGCCTCCTCAAGCTTTCACTCACAAAAATGGAGATGGGAACGTTCACTTATTAGAATCACAAACAGGCTGCCGTTTCGTTTCTCTGTTCAGGAGGAACTGGGTATGGCCTTGGAATTTTGACCGCTGCGACTATTAGGGATTGTGGGGCGAAGCTAGCACTATTGTACGACACGTTATTGAGATCCAACTGGAATAGAGAGAAGAATTGACAACACAAGAGGCCTAGGGGACTGGTGCCGATTTCGATATCCGTTGTTCATGATCGCTGTTTAGAGGGTACCATACTGAGCACCCGTTTAAGATCGCTGGCAATATCACTGCCTGATAGAAGTAGAATGATGACATAGTTATTTATTCGGAAAATAATTTGGCCGTAGGTAAAGACTATCCCCAATTCCATACTAACGGGGGGCGGTCAGTAGTTGCTCTGGTGATCAATGACGTCAACAGTATCTTGATATAACGACTCTAGCGACTATGCATCACACACAATGCCTAAGTGGCACTTTACCTGTTAAAATAACTCTTTAGAATGGCTCACGAACAGAAACCTACCCAGCCTAATCTGCGTGACCCGGCACATAATAGCAGCTTCAATGCTTGGCTACTCGGAAGTAGCATTGCGTCGTTGGCATCAGCAATTCATTTGATCCGGGATGCAAATGTTCCTGCCGCCTGTATTCACCTTGTAGAGTCCCGCAGAGACTCTGGAGATGGCCTTGAAGTCTTGGGTGATCCAGAAAGCGGATATGACCATCGAGCTGCATGCATGCTAAGCTTGAGCGATACCTGCATCGAAGAAATCTTTACCTCGGTGCCCTCGATGACAAATTCAGGGAAGACTGTCCTGGATGATATTGAAAAAGCCAAAACAGATCTAGTTCCCAGATGCCTCTTCATCCAATGTGGCCATGACCTGGAGATGATAGACAACAGCAAGTTCAGTGTCGGCTGGAAAGTTCGGGCACAGTTGATGGTTTTCATGATGAAGCCCGAGAAGAGCCTGAGTAGGAGGGAAATTAAGCATTTTTTTAAAAAAAGCTTTTTTGACAGCAAATTTTGGGCTATTTGGTCTTCTATGTATGCTCTTCAGGCTGACTTTGCTTGATGGTATTGCTAATATTTGACTGGGACGAAAGCTTCAGCTTCAGTCCTTGGCATAGTGCTGTAGAGCTGCGTCGATGCCTTCGCAGGTACTTTCGTGAATTCCAATCTTTAAACACCTTCGCCATACTCGATCGCTGCAGATACCGTCCATATGAAGACATCATTGGGCCGATGACCCGCTTCCTCCAAAATCAAGGGGTGGATTTTCGATTCAATAGCAAAGTCACTGACATGACCGTGGATCCAGGCCAGGAAAATGGTGCGGTTTCGGAATTCAAATTCATACAAAACGGGTCCGAGAGTATTGTGAGCGTCAGCCCTCGCGACATCATTATCATGTCGCCTGGATCAGTCATGTCCGGATCCACGGGAGGTAACAATTCAGTACCACCTTCATTAGAATTGCTGGACGTAAAGGACAAGCTCGATGAGAATTGGTCGCTCTGGCTAGGAGTAGGCCCAAATCTCGGCGATCCGTACAACTTTTGCACCCGCATCAATAAATCCAGGTTGGAGACTTTCACAATCACAATCAAAGATATCGGAATTTCCAGCCTGCTCAAGGTGTTGACGCATAGCAAGGGGGATTCATCGTCTTTGATCTTACTTCGGCATAGCAATTGGTTCCTCTGTCTATATATCCCACATCAGCCTTTTCTTCCGCATCAGCCCAACGACGTACAGGTCTTGTGGGGCTATGGCTCATTCCCTGAGCGTGAAGGAAACTTCGTCAGAAAGCCGATGCTCCGCTGCTCTGGGACAGAGATCATGATTGAATTGCTACAACACCTCAACGTCCCTTTGGAATCCCCCATCCTCAATAATTCAATCACCATCCCGCGGCTGATGCCAAGATTAACAGCACCTTTGCTATCTCGAAACTACAGTGATCGCCCAGGCATAATACCGGAGAGCATCGCCAATCTTGCAGTGGTTGGGCAATTTGTGGAGATGCCAGACGAGTCATGTGCGACTATGGATTACAGTGTGCGAGGAGCCCAGGCTGCTGTATATCACCTGATGGGTCTTCAAAAAGAGCCAAGGAAATCAGAACAAAGCTCAATCCCTAATATACTGGGCTTCTAATGGCAGCAGTAAAAGGGAGAGAAAGTTGGCAACCCACCGTAAAGCGTGCACTGTCTCACCCTACCTGGAATCGTTCTCACGGAAAATCTCTATAGCGCGAGTACCGCAGTCATCATCCGCATTTCATTGCTACATTACGTAAAAGTTCCAGGCTTCCTTCGTGAGTCTACACCGTCATTTATTCTCCGCACTATTGCATCTAATCAAGTCTCGGATACAATAACGCAGATTCTCATATGGTCGAATAAAGACATCAGACTTAGTATCATAGCCGGTAGCCTCGATGTCTGGCGCCCACGGGAAGTTTCGTAGGAGGTTAACGTAGATAGACCTTAACACAACCCGCGGGTTACCCATCACGGGTCTACCTAAAACCCGTAATAGGCCGGGTTCGGGTTAACGTCTTAAACCCACGGGTTAGGTTCGGGTCCTAAGTATTAACCCGTCTAGGTTTTACCCAAACCCGTGGGTTTATAAATAGTATAAATAAGCTGGATCTCATGGTATATATAATTTATGCGATATTAAGTTATATCTCTAAGTATTCTAATTATGGGTAAAGCTATAAGGTTATAAGGGATTTAAATATTTATTTTAATTACTTATTAGTCTAGTATTCTATAAACTAATCATTATTATATCTTAGATGCTTTTAAATCCTCCCTAAAACTTATGTTTAGGTATCTAGAAAGGGAAAATTTACTTTATTATTAGATTCTATACCTTCTTAAGCTTCTATAGTATTAGATACTTTACTTTACTACCCCTTTTCTCTAATATACTATATAGTAGTCTAAGTAAGAGCTTAGTGTTAAGATCCTATTATATTATCTTCTTTATTATTACTAATAGGGTTAAGAGTATCCTTAAGGAGACCTATATCCTTCTCTTCCTAAATTACTTTAATCTCTTAATATAAGAGATATTCCTCCTATAGAGCTAGATCTTTGGATTCTATATTAAACTTTATTATAAATTTATATATTATAAGTTCCTAGATTATTATTATATATAGTGACCCTTAAAGATAGTAGTATATATTATAGATAGAGTTAAAAAGATATTTAACACTAGTACTAATTACTAAGATTAAAAGAATATTCTACGCGAGGCTTATAAGGGCTAGATACTTATATTAATACTCTTTCTACTAAGCTTAGATTAACTTTAGAGTAACTATATCTATACTTAGAGTTAATAAAGATATATAAGTATCTAGAAATATATAGTACTAATCTATATTAAGATATTTAGTTAGCTTATCTTACTAGTATACCTATACTAACGCACCTAGCTAAATTATTATATTAAGATTAATCTCGTTTCTCTTATCTTTACTATCTAGATCTAGGGTCTTTCTATAACTATTTTAATACTATTAACTATAAGGCTTAAAATACCCTATATAGCTCTTCTAATACTATAAAGCCTAATCTATATCCTCTTCTACCTAGTCCTTAAAGAACTAGAGCTTATACTATAGGGTAAGGATTATTCTAATTACTAAAAGATTACTATAGATATTATCTATCTTACTATAGTAGTATATAAGCGTATCCTTAGCTATATAAAAGATAGTAAGTATAATCTTCTTCTATAGTACCTTCTTTTATTGGAGCTATCTAATTATCTAATTAACTTTTCTAGATAGTTAAAAAGTATATTAAAGATACTAAATATTAGATAAAGAGTTATATCCTTTATCTTTAATAATATAGTAGTAAACTTAAAAAATAGCTAAGTAATCTATAGAAGGTAGTTAATCTAATACTATTACTCCTAATCTAATATTAAATATAACTATCTATACTTTAAGTAGTACTAATCAAAGATAAAATATAGCTACTTAGTATACTAAAGTATTAAAAATATTAAATTCTAATATATCTAAATATCCTAGATTAGTATAAGCTTAGGTATTTTAGTCTAGAGCTTATAAAATTATTCTTAGCGCTAAGGGCTAGCTATAAGGAGGTAATAGGCTAGGTAAGAAGATAATAAAATGGAAGTAAGAGGTAAGTGAAATGAATATAAAATAATACTAAAATGAAGTTGATTTCAATACTATAGATTAATATAGTGCATATTGATAACAAAACTAATTCTTAAGGAAGGAAGAATATAGATTATTCTTCTTCCTTAAGTATTCTATAGATATAAGATCTAGATCATAGTATAATAATCATAATATACTTACCTTATATAAGAGTGAGTTATATAGAGCTCATATATAAGATTCATAGACGTTTACAGCATATTCTAAGTCCTTATAGATCATATATATAAACATGACGGATTTAGTACCTTTCTAGAAAAGATATAGAATATGGTTTATGCCCGGACACACGCCCGGACACGTGCCTAATCCTAGGGGCGGTCTCCGGCTTATTAAGGCTCGTATATCTTATCTTAAGGACTATCCCTAGCATGCTCATGCTTAGATACATACTCGGACACAAGCCCGGAGATCTACTTACCCAGGTAGTGGTCCCGGGGGTGTCCCGGCATGCCAAGGCCCGGAGACTAATTTTGCCTTAGAAAATAGGTTTCCCATTTTCTTATATAACACTAGCGTTAATGAAGATAGCTAAGCGCCGAATCTTAAAAATATTTAGTTCATTAAGTACTAGTAAAATAGGGTTAATATACTTTACTTAGGCTATTAATAATCGTTACTTACTATAGTCTATTATAAGAAGACTATTATTAAGGGTTAGACTAGTCTTTCTATATAAGGTTATTTTCTAGGTCTACTTTTATTTATTTAAAAAGCTACTTTAGACTAAGTTAAATTATATAGATAAGATAAGAGACTTAGATAACTATAATCCTTTTATTAAGATTAAGTAATTAGATAGCGTCTTAGATACTTTCTATTAAGATATTATTATTAGATATATTATCTATAGTAATTACTAGTACTTAATTCATACTCCTATACTATTTAAGGAGATCTATAATAACTATACTAAGATTAATACCTATATATATCCTAGTTAGAGGCTTAAATCTAAGGAGTATCTCCTAATAGTCCTAGTTATTATTAATAAAGTAGCTAGTAACTACTATAAATACCTACTAGAATTAGGCTTCAGTATATAGGTATGGGTTTTGGGATAGGATAGGTATAGGACTAAAAATGGGTACCCATTTAGGTACTGATGGGTTATGGGTACCCATAGGTACCCATGATAAGTGGGTCTAAAACTATGTGTAATTTTCATAAAATATGCGGAATTTTTGGTTTTATAATAGTAAATTACCACTTTAATTACCTCATATATAACATATAGTTAAGAAAAAGTCAGCCTTTTAAGGTATAAACTCTATGGTTTCTACCTATTTTTTCTATTTTTTTTATTATTCTTTAAGCACAAAGAACACCTTTAAACCACCCTAACGCCTATATCAATCTTATCAATCAGTAATACGCCTATTCTACGTCATCCCGTGCTGGTCTGGTCCTTCTAGAAACCCTAATTAAGGGTAATTGCCTATCATCTGACCTTTTGTCTGAAGAATCCCTTTCGTCTGAAGAATCTCTTTGGTCTAAAGATTCTTCAGACGAAACCACTCTTTTCCTCTTTTCTAGACGCCTAATTAGGTCTAGCTCATCGCTATCTAACCTATCTAGGTCTAGGTCCTTAATATCACTGATATCCTTAAGTAAAACTCAAGTCTCTAGGACCTTTGATCCTACTTCCTCTTTAATCTTAAGAGCTTAGACTAGTTAACTAAGCTCTTATATATCTATATTAAACTTTATAGTATGGTTATATACCATAAGGTCCTTTATAGTTAATACGCTTAGTCATCTACGTCTATAGTAGTATATATCATGTATAGTATTAAATAAGCGCTCCACACTAGCTCTAGTAGCTAGAATAGAGAAGAGATCTTAGGCTATATAAGCTAAGATAGGGTATTTAGTCTGATTATTCCGCCAGAAAACAGAGGGCTCCTCATCAATTAACCCTAATTAGGTTAGTATAGATCAGACCAAAAGGATCAGACCAAAAGGATTAGACTAAAAGGGTCATACCAGCTTAGAGATAGTCTTTTAGCTCATCTAATTACGTAGAGAACTTACTAGGCTTGTTAGGCATCATAGACTGGACTACTAGCTTAATTATAGTATATCTTCGTGCTTATAGACTCGAGATCGGGTTATCTTATTAATAAGATCTAATCAGATCCTATAAGCTTGATCTATATATCTCTATATAGTCAATATCATCATCCTACCATGCTTCAGATTAAAAGAATTAAAGCTTATATTATGGGGTAAGGATCGTCCCATATATATATATGCTGCCTAAAGCAGGGTCTATGGTCTGAGAGTAATACTCTCAAAGCTTAGATTTAGCTACTTAGAGTACAGAAAGCATATCCTTTTTCTATAGAAGCTATATATAAGGTTAGATATAGTTAAATAAGGTTAGATATAGATATATAAGGTTATATATGGTTAAAGAACCTTATATATGGTTAAAGAACCTTATATATGGTTAAAGAACCTTATATATAAGCATATAGAACCATATATAAGCTTAAAACGCACCTTTTTTCGCTAAAGCTTAGTAATCGAAGACTCGATATGCTGGAATAAAGCATTATAGATATTAAATACACTATAAATAGTGATACCCTTTGTCTTATATAATACAGTTATGAACATAAAGAAAGGCTTAGTAATATATAGAAGATAGGTGATTTGGCGCCATTCATCTGATCTTATAAGCATCTTGACCCACTTTAGCTTATAATAGCTATCTAGGGCTGGTTTGATCCGAATTGCCCGTTCTAGCATTAAAAACGTCGAATTCCATCGAGTCTGGACGTCCTGAATTAGGAAAAGTGGGTCTTTGGTCCCATCTTTTGACTGCTCAGCCCAGAAATCATCCCGTCTTTGAGGGCTTATATTGATATAGATAGCTAAATTACGCACCTTTTATAAGGTTCTAGCAATACCAGTCAGATGGGTGATTTCCCTATGCTTTTGAAGCTCTTTAGACCAAACCAGCTTAATTTGGTTATTACTAGGGTTAACCCTAATAGATCTAAGCAGCTACTTTAAGCTTAATTAGATCATATGGGCTATATATAGGACTTGAGTGATGGAGCTTTCTGGGTAAGCTTATTAAAGAGATAAGACCAAAGTCTTATTATTCGAAGTGTTATCCATGGTTATAGCCATGATCCGGTCCGATATATTATGCTTAGCGAGAATTAGGGTAAGCATACATGCTAGGTTAGCGCCTAGATATATATATATTAGTATAAGCTCATAGAACCATATATAAGCTTATAGAACGATATATAAGCTTATAGAACCATATATAAGTTTATAGAACCATATATAAGCTTATGGAACTATATATAAGCTTATGGAACCATATATAAGTATATAGAACCATATATACGCTTATAGAACCATATATAAGTATATAGAACCATATATAAGCTTATGGAACCATATATAAGCATATAGAACCATATATAAGCATATAGAACCATATATAAGCTTATGGAACCATATATAAGCTTATGGAACCATATAGAAGCATATATAAGCTTACCTAAATAAGTCCTATATAGGGGCTCGAACCCTAGTAGAACCTCTCTATAGTTCTAATCTAGGTCTAGAAAATAGCCTATGATAGCTATAAAAGCTTGATGGAATGGAGATATCTAGTAATTAAGTATAATTAATAGCTTAGAACCTTCTAGAAGCGCTTTTAGAGCGTTTGTTTATTCATTTAAGCTTATGTCTCATAGGTGACGAGATAAGCTCCAAGGAGACGGAATAGATGGGACTGAAGCAAGCTAAGTAGTCCCATCTATAAAATCTTTGAATTATTGACTTTTAAGGATATTAAAAGGTAGGTGATGGGTAGTAAAGAAGGTTGTAAGGAGCTTAAACCATGCTTTATAAGAGATATGCTGGGATGATTGAATTGCCTAGGTTATAGAGCATAATATTAGTATATAGAAGATGGGACTAAAGGGTAAAAGATGAGATAAAAGGGAAAGATAGGATTAAAGGTCAGCTTATACTAGCAAAGCTGCTCTTAATAGTGATCTAGCTAGGGTTTATAGCCCTATATTTATATACCTTCTTAATATACTAGTGAATACTAGAGGTCCTATTAATTAAGCTTCTACTATAGTTCTAATTAGGATAGTTAAAGATTAGATTATATACTATATAGTGTACTTTTAGTAGTCCGGTCTAAACTTCTGTAATCTACTTAATATAGGACCAAATCCTTAAGGATTACTTTTTAGCCTAATTTAGAGCTGGTTTAATATCCTTTAACCTGTTTAGGGTTATTCTCTACTATTTTAGGAAGGCTTTATGGTTTAATTAGGACTAAATAGTAAAATTACCTAATTTAGATATTAAAAACTAGAGAATTTCGATTAGTAAGCTACTTTAGGTAGGGTAGATTATTAATATTAACTTAGATAGGGTAATTAGATTACTCTAAAGAGGGTTTCTATACCCTATTTAAGATATACTAGGTATATAGACCTAAGAAGTTAGGATAAAAGGATTTTTAAAGATATAACCCGCTAGAACCTAATTAGCTAGATATAATATCTAGATATATATATTTATATATTATTAGTTACTACTATAGTAGTCTATCCGGGCTACTATAGCTTTAGTGTTATGCAAGAAAATGGGAAACCTATTTTCTAAAGCAAAATAGTCTCCGGGCCTCGGCATGCCGGGACACCCCCGGGACCACCACCCGGGCAAGCAGATCTCCGGGCTCATGTCCGAGCATGTGTACAAGCACGAGCATGCCAGGGACAGTCCTTGAGACAAGATGTACGAGCCTCAACAAGCCGGGAACCGCCCCTGGGATTAGGCACGTGTCCGGACATGCGTCCGGGCATGAACCATATTCCATATCTTTTCCAGAAAGGTGCCAAATCCGTCATATTTACATATATGATCTACGAGGATCTAGAATATGCTGCAAACGTCTATAAATCTCGTATACGAGATCTAAATGACTCGCTCTTATACGAGGTAGGCATATCATGATCATTATACTATGATCTAGACCCTATATCTATGGAATACTTAAGGAAGAAGAATAATCTATATTCTTCCTTCCTTAAGAATTAGTTTTGTCATCAATATACACCATATTGATCTATAGTATCGAAATCAACTTCATTTCAGTATCATTTCATATTCATTTCACTTATCTCTTACTTCTGTTTTATTATCTTCTTACCTAGCCAATTACCTCCTAACATTTAGGAACACTATTTTATCTGATCTATTCTTCTATATTACTATAACCTATACTATAAAATCCAGTCTATAAGCTTATATATAAGTATATAAGCTTATAATTTAGCTAACTCTTTATTTAAATTATATATAAAGGGTAGTTATAGTAAGCACCTGGTTTGTGAGGTAGTAAAGCTATATGATCCGTATATATATATCTCCCCTATGTATGGAGCATATTAACCACTTCAAAAATTACCATTTTATATAAAGTCTTACTACCCTAAATTTAAGCTTAATTAGGGTAATATGGTATAATAAGCTTATATCAAACTATATTATATATAATTACCATAGATATAGTAGAAGCATAGAAAAAGGGTGTCTTCCATATATATACAGACGGGAACAGACGTAATTAAATAGAAAAGCTTAGCAAAAAATATGCAAAATCAGGCCAGAATTAGGCAAATATCAGGCCAAAATCAGGTAGTAAGGCAAAAAATGGGTTTATGGGTACCCATATAGGTACCCATATGGGACCGGGCCCATTATGGGATGGGATGGGTATTGAAATTTTAAGATGGGTACCCATTTACCGAAGCCTAACTAGAATAAAGAAGTCTAATAATCTAGAGTAAGTAATATCTTAGCCCCTTTAATAGCCTAAATAGAGCTTTACGCTAATAAATAGTAATACTTATACTAATTTAATACTATATAGTCTTTAGACTAAGAAGCTCTAGTCTCGAAGTTATATACTAAGCTATTATAATTAACTTATAGAATCTAAGATAGCTTAGTAATTAAAATAGTAGTTAAGATTTAGTAAGAAAGTAGATTTACGCTACTTCCTAAGAATCCTATAAGATTACTAATAAGCCTAAAGAGGATAATCCCTATATATAATTATATAGTGAAGAGGGGAACGCTTAAAGGTAGCATACTCAGAGATATGCGGGTCGATCTAGCTATATAACATAATAATATAAGCTATAGTAGGTTGT
>JAYXSE010000012.1:0-21879 GCA_037356155.1 Penicillium sp. D9
ACGGCTACTGCTGGTCTACCCTACCTCTGTACGGCTACTGCTGGTCTATCCTATCTCTCTATACGGCTGGTGTTGGTCTACCCTACCTCTATACGGCTATTGCTGGTCTATCCTATCTCTCTGTACGGCTACTGCTGGTCTACCCTACCTCTGTACGGCTACTGCTGGTCTATCCTATCTCTCTATACGGCTGGTGTTGGTCTACCCTACCTCTATACGGCTATTGCTGGTCTATCCTATCTCTCTATACGGCTGGTGTTGGTCTACCCTACCTCTATACGGCTACTGCTGGTCTACCCTGCCCCTTTAACGGCTGGTGTTGGTCTACCCTACCCCTTTAACGGCTGGTGTTGGTCTACCCTACCTCTATACGGCTATTGCTGGTCTATCCTATCTCTCTATACGGCTGGTGTTGGTCTACCCTACCTCTATACGGCTACTGCTGGTCTACCCTGCCCCTTTAACGGCTGGTGTTGGTCTACCCTACCCCTTTAACGGCTGGTGTTGGTCTACCCTACCTCTATACGGCTATTGCTGGTCTATCCTATCTCTCTGTACGGCTACTGCTGGTCTATCCTATCTCTTTGTACGGCTACTGCTGGTCTACCCTACCTCTGTACGGCTACTGCTGGTCTATCCTATCTCTCTATACGGCTACTGCTGGTCTACCCTGCCTCTGTACGGCTACTGCTGGTCTACCCTGCCTCTGTACGGCTACTGCTGGTCTACCCTGCCTCTGTACGGCTGCTGCTGGTCTACCCTGCCTCTATACGGCTGCTGCTGGTCTACCCTGTCTCTATATGGCTATTCTTCTACTTTCCTTACTCTCCTTACTCCCCTATTACCCTACCTATATCCCGTCTTTATATCACCCTAACCATTCCCTCACCCTATCTCCCCCCCCTTCTATCACCCTAACCACGGTATTATATCCTATCCTTCTATCACCCTACCTCTATTATATCTTGGGATCTAACCCTATATAATATTTATCGATATATTACCCCTGCCTATCTCTCGTGTACTGTGGGGGGCCTATCTAAATATCCTGATATCGGACCTCTGTTAAATATATATATCTCGACCTATACTAAATATACGAATCGGACGCCTGGATGGGAATACTACTATTATAATATATATTCAAAACGCCTGATATGGCTAATCTATCTAAATTCTGAAATATCTACTCTATTTCAATCCCTTTATAAACCTGTCGACACCATATAAACTCCTGTACTAACTGGGATTGCTGCGCCCCGATCCCTACCGCCATCCCCCCGAAATACTGCTTTAACTGGCCCTCGTCCGTACTATCCACCCCATGATGCTGTAACCGACGGTCCCACGCCGTACGGATCTCTGGATCCGTCTTCTGGCTGAATAACATCATCGCCACCATCGGTAATAATGTATGCCGGTACTGATCACATATCCCCTGCGCCTCCTTCGTACGGGATACCTCTTTGGTGGGATCCCCCTTGGGGCATATCGACTGCGGCATCCCACATGGGAAATGCGCGCTATAATCAACATAACGGATCCCATCCTGAAACGCCCGCATACGCTTCCACCATGCCTTGGCCTCGCTATTATACCCGTATGGGCACTTGAATAACTCATGCCCGTCGTCGGATCCATCCTGCGTACATGACCAACACCGCATTAACCACTCGTGCATCTCATCCCGGAAATATATATCACGCTGGACCTGATCCTGGGTGGCCTGCCGTCGTTGCCCGGATAATTGCGCGCGTTCGATATCCTGCCGCCGGAACTCGTGCCGGACCGTCATCGGGATGCCTATGCGGTCTGGTGTGATATGGTCCTTGGCTATGGGGCTGGTATGCTCGATCCCGGGTGCCTGTGATATTAAACTCTCGGAATCACTGGATGCCGAATCATCGGCTGAACTGCATTGGCCTGGGCTGGCTACCTGGCTATGGACGGGTGCTTGGATCTGGCTGGCTGGCTGGGTCTGCCTGGCTGCTCTCGTACGCCTGGCTGCTCTCGTATGGCTGGTTGCTTGGGTCTGGCTGACCGGGCTCTGGGCCCTGGAATGGCTGGTCGGGCTGGTTGGTCGGGTCTGCCTGGCTGCTCTTGTATGGCTGGCTGCTTGGGTCTGGTCCTGTATGCTGGTCTGTATGGTCTGTGGTCCCTGGAACTCTATATACCCGGTCTGCATGGCTGGTCTGGTATGGCTGGCTGCTCGGGTATGGTCCTGTACACTGGTATGCCTGGTCTGCCTGGCCGGTTCGGTATGGACGGGTGCTTGGGTCTGCCTGGCCGGGCTCTGGGCCCTCGTATGGCTGGTCGGGCTGGTTGGTCGGGTCTGGCTGCCCGCTCTTATACGCCTGGCTGCTCTCGTACGCCTGGTCTGGCTGGTTGCTTGGATATGCCTGGCCGGGCTCTGGGCCCTCGTATGGCTGGTTGGGCTGGCTGCTTGGGTCCACCGGGGCTCTGGACTTATAAACCAACCCTGATCACACCCATCACATCTTTGCTCGTCACCCTCACATGCCTGCCCGACGTACCCATCTAAATATCCATCTAATATGACCCGCCGGCATCCTGACGTGATATCCATGGGACACATATATGCCATCACCCGTTCCCGCTCCTCCGCGGACTCCCGCATCCATGTCGGACGGTGCTCATATCCCACCCGCTCGCCCTCGGGCTGAATGATGATGGCCTCGCTGGGGAACCCGTCACGTCCGGCACGTCCGCTCTCCTGCGCGTAATCTAATATCGTCCGGGGTTGCCCTAAGTGGATCACGCTTCGGATATCCGGGATATCGATCCCCATCCCTAACGCATTGGTCGCCACGATCACGGACCCGGGCGTCTGCCGGAACCGGCTTAATATGCCGTCTAAATCATGCTGCTTGCTGAAAAACGCATCACACCCGAGCTGGTCTGCCATCATGCGGACGTGCTCCACGATGCTGCCGTATACGATCACACGCCCCGTGCCGGCACGCTGGACCCGGTCCTGGATAAACTGGATCACCTCGTCCATCTGGATCCACTGATATGGGTGATCATACCCCTCCTCGAGCTCTGGACACCATACCCGGTATGCCACGTTGGGCCGGTGTGTACGGGCCCGGTATATCGCGACCTGCTCCCGGGGCCATCCCATGCGGTATAATAACGTTGGCTCCACGGCCGGGGGCAATGTGGCGGTTAACATAATCATCTGCGTCTGCGCGGACCGTAAATCCCCGAGCTCCTGTAACCGGGGCCGGAAATCCTCCTGATTATTCAATATCGTATGGCACTCATCAACCACAATCCGCTCTAACCGCTGGAGTAACCGCTGCCGGTTTAAAAACGTCTGGAACGCCTGGCTGCGGGTGGCCTCGGGGGTGACTAACACAATCGCCGCTTCGTCCGGGGGCCGCTGGCTGTCGTACGGCACGCATGATATCCCTAACTGCTCGCACCGCCGCACCATATCCTGCCGTAACGCAATTAATGGGACGACCACCACGGTCAATCCACCGCCGACCCACGCGGGCAACATGAATAATATACTCTTGCCCCCACCGGTGGGCATGACCGCGATGACCGGGCTGACCCCCTGCTGGATCGCCCGTAACGCGGGCTCCTGCACCCCGCGGAATGCGATCTCGGGTCGTCCGACCATCTGCTGGAATGATTGTAACATATTGGCCTGCTGTAATTGATACCGCCGCTGCGTGCGGCTCTCCGCGGCATCATCCTCCCACGGCTGCGGACGCTTGCCTAATGCCCCGGGGCGGACCGCGGATGCGAATCCCAAAAATTGATGCCAATCCTGGCTGGACTGCCGGAACCGCTGCCGCCGGTGCGTCGTGCTGTTGGTGGGCTCCATGATCGTACGACCATACATCATCCCGGCCACGTGGGACGAATGCGTGGCTTGTAAATCCGCAATATGCCCCATGAATTCATCCTCGTCCATCCCATCCTCGTCGTCGGGGTCATATGCGGGGGCTGCCTCGGTGGTGCTCTCCTGCACGTTGCTCTCGAACTGGCTCTTGCCCCGTAAATATCGACGGCTGATGGCGATGGCAATATCTCGGTATGCCGACACATGCACCGCCTGTCCGTGTAACCCTGCCGCCGTGGCGGATTCCAACGCCTTCCGGAATCGTATGCCGGTCCACTCCTTCTCGCTACCGGCGTCCGGGCCCCATATATACTCTGGTCGCCGGCGTCCGGGGGTAACGCCCCGCTGCTGCCACTGATACGCCTGTAATATCTCCACAAATGGCAGCACCAACCATATATATCGTACGACTAACTCCCCTACCTCCCGCGGTAAATACCGCTGGATCACCTTGGTATCGTTGCTGATGTGGAACCCTTTATGATATCGACTCACAAACACCACCATGCCATCTTCGATAAACACATTGCGGATCTCGCGCTCGCTGTTCCGGTACCGGATACTTAATAACTCGGGCGTACGGCTGGGCTGGCCGGCGGTGATGTGGATGGCCACGCTTAATCGCTCGCGGAATCGGGCCACCTCGGCCAAATACCGGTCGATCGTATGCATACGGAACCCCTGGCCATCGCGCTCACTAAATCGCCGGCGTAACGTGGGCTCCTGGGCCACCCGCTGGATCAACCACTCGGCCCCATGGACTGGCCACTTCGTACGGGAATCCTTGACAAAACTCCAATCCGCGGTCCGCTGGGTGGGGTCATCGTACAAATCCTGTAAATCGATATGCGGGACCTGCGCACCCTCGGTGAATAACAACTGGTGGTGGAACTGGTGCCGCATACTATCCACCAATCCATGGACCATCCCGCGGAAATCACCCATTGTGAAATGCAACTGCTTATATAATAACTCATCCTCGCCTTTCCATCCAATATGCCCCGCGGACGGGGTGTTGAAAAACACCTTCTTCCCGTACGTGCGTAAATCCAATAACCACTGGACCGGCCCGTTGGTCCCACGCACCATAAACGCATCCACCATCAATCGTAACCACTCGGGAAACGGGCGAACCACCCGACGACCCTGGATATGGGTGGCCGGCCCTAAAACGGATATGGTGGGGGATTCGGGCATGGAACTGGGCATGGCGATGGGCGTGGTCTCTCGTACGGGGCTGGCGTAACCCTCGTCCTCGTCAAATATATATCCATCCGCCACGGGGATATCATCTCCACAAAAATGCTTCTCCTGGGCCCCCTGCGCTAACCCACGCCGGATCGCTACCGAATCGGGGTCTAATCGTAACGCCTTATGCAATACCAAAAACCGGGCGATTTTGATCAAACTGGAAATCTTGGGCGGGTAATCCTCCACCCCGTCCCACCCGTGTAACTTCCGCCCTAATACGGCCGATGCGCAAATCAACGCACACCCGTACTCGTGGTGCCGGATCCTCTGGCGTAATAAATTGATACAAAAATCCATAATCGCACACTCCAACGGCTGCAACTCGTACGGCTCCTCATCCGGGTCCATCGGGTCCGGGCTGGATGGGCCCCCGGCCTGCGCATGACGCCATACCCGGTCCCACGACCGCTGCTGCTGCGATGTGAACTCGTACGGGGGACTCTCCCACTCGTGCGGCTGCTGCGTGCGCGCGAAAAACATCAAAATCCGCTGCCACGGCTCGATGTGGTCCTTGATCTCCGCCTCTTTCATATACGCTAACAACGGCTTATACGGGGAATCCGCCTTCTGCGTGCGTGCGGCCTCAATCCGTACTAAAAACCCACTCGCCCGGGTAATCTGCTGGCTCACGATGGCCAACCGCTCTATGGCCTGCCAAATCGCCCATGCCGCGCCCTCGGGGCCCTCGCTATCCTCGTCCGGCCGCTCCATGGATTGGACTAACGGGGCGGACGGAATGCCCTGTAAATATCGGACCCAACCCGTGCGGTTTAACCACGGGGTGGCTTCATCAATCTCCCCGGCCTGGATAATGGTCTGCTGGCTACGGGCCTGCTCCGCCTGGAACGCTCGTACGCGCTGGATCACCTGCTGTATGGCATCCACGGGTGGGACCGGCTCGGCCCGCTGTGAATCGGTATCTGGCTGGCGGACCTGAATGAAATGGGAACCAACGCCATGCTTGAAAATGCGCTGGCATGACACGGACCGGGAATTGGTATCGATATCACTCTGGATCCGTGTAATTTCGGACGGTTTGGGGCGGCCTCGGTGGCTACTGGGGGACCACCCGTGGGTCTGTTGCCAATGGACTCGTAATGACTGAATCGTACGGCAAATATGTCTCTCGCATCGTAAACATAATAAACCATCATCATATACTGGTAATCCGGGGATGGGCTCGTCAATCTGGGTGGGCCAACGGGTGATATCGGGCTGGTCGTCAATATGGTCCCATTGCTGAACACACTGCTCGATATACCGCGCGGTTGTACGGGGTACCCGATGATTGGTGCTGGCTAAATGGGTAATGATATTGTCCCTTCGTACGGCATGCTCACACGTATTGCAAATCACCACATGGAACTGGGAATTGGTCGAAAAAAACTCGCTGGCGTTGGCGCTGCGGGGTGGAGTACTGGCCATCTTGAAAATGGAAATATATATACTCGTACGATACGCTAACTTCGCAATCGCTGAATTGCTTGGTGATTGAAAAATGCTTGGTTGGCTATGAAAATAAAATGGTAAACGGAAACCGTCAAACGGGATTAACCCCTGAATTTTCAGCTGGAAATATCAATGTGATGACCTATACCCTATAGATGTCTAGTGGTGGTGGTGGTTGGGTGATGTATCACGGTCGCCTGTGGTCGGTACCCCATCAAAAAAACTTGTGGATTTTGAACCCCTGTAACTACCATTCTGACTGGTGTAAAACCCTTGAAAATGAAATGGAGGGTGCTTGAAAGATAAATCAATAAACTGTGATAATTTGAGCTTCGTACGACCCCGGAGTATAATTGTAATGGACTCGGGTGTGTTAAATGTAATGGACCCCGACCCACTTTTTTTTCCCCATACTTAAGAATTCTACCCTAATTGTAATGGTGTCCATTACAATTACCCCTATGGGTTAGGTTAGAATTTTAATATTAATTAATCTATCCTGAAAATTTCAGCTCGTCAAATCTATAGAAGATAATAAAATAGATAATTAAAAAAGCTAGGGTGGTATTAGGGTATGTATAACGGTCGCGCTATCTTGTATATTTTGACACCCTATCAAAAAAATATGCGATTTTTGAACCCCTGTAACCACCTTTATTTCTGGTTCAAATTATTTGAAATTATAATTGGAGCGGGACGACGCCTGGATTTATAATATCTGAAATTTTGAGCGATGTACGACCATTAAATATAATTGTAATGGGGTCGAGTAGAATTAATTGTAGTGACTGCCGCCCCACTTTTTTTCCCCATACATAAGAATCTCACCCTAATTGTAATGGTGTCTATTATAATTACCCCCATGGGTTAGGTATTATCCTATTCTTTCTCTTCTATAACCCCTAACCCGTATTACCCCATCCTTTAATTCTATACCCTATAATCTATAACGGATAACCGGTCATCGGCATCACCCTATTCTTTTATTTCCATAACGGGGAACGGCTATCATACTCTTCTTATCTCCTAACTTCCTTTATATCACTGTATCTCCTACCCTCTCTTCTTATCACCCCGTCATCTCTCACCCTTACCATCACCCTATCATCTATTACCCTAACCATCACCCCATTATCTATCACCCTAACCACTCGCTCCCCTTTTACTACTATAATAACTATCTTCCTCCTTACTTCTATTATATCTCCCTTCTTCTATCCCCCCTACATCATTCATCACCCTATTACGTATTCCCCCTTTTCTATTTTACTCTCACCCCTCTTCCCTTATTCCCCTTCTACTTTTCTATTATCCTTTCCTTCTATCTATTATTTACCTCTCCTCTTCTATTATCCTTTAATTCCCCTATTATTAAATACCCTAACTACTTTCTCTACCTATTTCCTTTCGCCCTATACCTCTTCTCCCTATCTTTAAACTCCTATAATATCTTTATAATCCTTTTCCCCTATATCTCTCTCTTAATCTCTTCCCCTTTTACTAATTATCTTTTCTCCACTATCTTAACCCTTCTCCTTTTATAAAACCTCTATATTATATCCCTTCTTCTCTTCTATCTCCCTATTCTTAATCACTATTACCCCTTCCTATCTTCTATTATCCTAACTATAATACTATTACTATATTTCTTACTATTTTCTCTCCTTCTACTATCTATCTACCTTCTCTTACCCTTCCTATATCTTCTTTCCTTTCCCCTCCTTTACCGTCCTTAACCCGTTCTCTTCTACTTTTCTTATATTCCTTACCTCTAATTTTCCATTTTTTCTCTCCTATTACTACTCTATCCTTCCTATTACCCCCTTCTTACTCTTCCTACCTTTTCCTACTTCTCCCCCCCCCCTATTCCCCTTCTCCTATCGTTTTTCACCCTTACCACTCCTTACCCTTTACTATTATTCTACTTCATTTATTACCCTTCCTCAACTTTATATTCTCTTCTTTCTTTAAACTTACATAATAGGTATTAAACTACCTCCTCTTCGTCCCCTCCCTACCTACCATCTTATCATCTATCACCCTAACTATCCCTCCCCTACTACGCCCCTTACCCTACTCTTCTCTTCTATCTCCCTTACCACTCTTCTTTTCCCTTTCTTTCTCCTACTAGAATTTCTATAATCCCTCCCCTTATCTACCTTATTACTCTCTTATCTTTCTTTTTTTTTAATTACCCTCTCCCTTATAACCTAATCTTTATATTTCTATAATCTCACCCTACTATACGTTTACTATATTTTATACTATTTTCTTTTCTTAATACTTCTATTCCCCGTCTCCTATTACCTTTCCTATATAATTATTCTTTCCTCTATACTTTATATACCACCCTTTCTTACCTAACTTCTATCGCTTAACTCTTCTTTTATCTCTTTATCATTCTATTCCTATCCCTACTATTCCCTCTTCCTATACTTCTTACCCTATTCTATTCTTTTCCCCCTTCCCTAACCGTCCTATCACCCTATTATTAATAACCCTGACCACTTATTCTCCCCTTTATACCTATCCTCTATTCCCTTCTACCCTATCCCTCTTCTTATACTTAATTAACCATCTTTCTCTCCTATTACTAAACTCTCTCTTATCCTCTAACTCCCTTTTAACCTAATCCTTTCTATCTACCTTCGTTTAATTCCCCCATCATTAATCACCCTTACTACTTAATCTACCTATTTCCTTTACCCTATGCCTATCCTCTTATATCCTCCACTTTCCCTATCTTTAAACTCCTATAATATGTCCCTTATCTTTACCCCTCTCTTACTAATTACCTTCTATCTACCTTAACTTATTATATTTTCTACCCTACTCCTTTTATTAAACTTCTATAATATATCCTTATTATTAATCACCCTAACCTTACTACTTTCCCATCTTCTATCACCCTTACTATATTTCCTACTATTTTCTCTTCTTCGACCTTCTATCCACCTTCTCTTATCCTTCTAAATATCCCCTCTTTTAACCTCTATAACCGCTTCTATACTCCCTATACTATAATTATTACCTACCCTTACCTTCCTTATATTCTTAAATTCTTATTCTACCCTTTTCCCGTCTATTAACCCTTCATTATCCCCTTTCCCTTCTCTGATCGTTTTTCGCCCTTACCACTCCTTCCCCACTATATACCTTTCTTCTTTCTTCTTCCTTCTATCTTACTCTATCACCCTTCTTTTCGTACCTTTCCTTTATTTTTATTTCTTTCGTTTAACTTCCACAACGGGTACTCAACTATCTCCTCTTCGCCTTCGTCCAGCCTAACCACTATCTCATCATCTCTTATCCTAATAATCCCTCTTCTACTATACCTTTTACCGTACTCTTCCCTTTTATTCTTCTCCCTTATTCGATCACCCTTAACCCCTTATATATACTTTCTTATCTTTAAACTTCCATCACGCCTCTGGGCTAAATACCCTTCCCCTTTTATAATTACCTCTACTACTCTATTTTATCTTCCTCGTTATATTCCTCCTTTTTTTCTTTGCTTTCTTTAATAATTCCTATTTACCTATCTATAATCCCTTATATATCTAATCTTTTATTTACTCCTCTCTAGGTACGAAACTATCTGTCCTCTCTAACCTTCTATAAATATATCTACTTATTACCCTTACTATAATTCTTTTCTTTATTATCCTTACTACTACCCTTTCTCTCTACTTAATTATTCACCCTAACCCTTCTATCTCTCGCTTTCTATTACCCTAACCACTTCTTTATCTTTTACTCTAACCACTCCTTCATCTCTTACCCTCACTACCTATTTATATATATCTTACTATATTCGAAATCTTTTATCTATTTTAAACTTCGACTGGATTATTACTTCTCTATATATCTTCATATTTATATCTTTAAAACCAAAATCTAAAATCAATCTTTACTGATCTCACTACTCTATATCCGTCAATATATATATATTAATAATTCGCCTTAGACTCTATTATTTATATAATCATACTACCCTTTATATATATTTATATATATTCGAATCCTAAAATTCTGATTCAATAATGCTATTATATATTTCTAAATTCTCGATCACTATTAACTTTCACTCCACTAACCATGCCCCTAATAAACCCATCGACACCAAACAAACTCTTACACTATTTATGACTGCTGCGATGTAATCCTAACTACTATGCGTCCAAAATACTGCTTTACCTGCTCTTCGTCCTCGCTATTTACCCCTTTACTTTCTAACCGCCGATCCTATACTACTCGAATCTCGACTTTCGTTCTCTCGCTAAATAATATTATCGCAACCATCAGTAATAATGTCTCTCGGTACTACTAACACTACCGCTCCGCTTCCTTGCTGCCGCTGCCTACCTTACTGGGATACCCAGCCGGGTATATCGACTATAGCATACCGTATGGAAAATGCGCACTATAATCTTAATATCGGATCCCGTGGAACCCACGCATCCGCTTCCACCACGCCTTAGCCTCTTGGTTAAATGACTACTAACACGCGAATAATGTATGATCATCATCGAACCCAGCCTATATATATGACCAACACCACTATAACCACCGTGTGATCTCGTTCTAGAAAAAAAACATTATTATATACCTAGTCCTGGCTAGCTTACGGCCGTTAACTAGATAACTATGCACGTTTAATATCTTACCGCCGGAACGCATATCGGACTTCTATAGGGACCGTGGTCGGGATGGCGGAACTAGGGATCTAATCGGCCTCGGTCTCTGGACTAGGACGCTCGATCTAGGATGCGCTCTAGGATATTGGGGACTCGGCCTTTTCGGAATCGCTAGTCTCTGCTGATGCATAACTAGGGCTACTAGGGATACTACGCTTAACGCTATAGTCTAGTACTAGTATCTTCTACTCTAGTACGGGTATCTCCCACTCGCTATAATACTTATCGCTCTTATATTACTGCTTACTGAAAACCGCTTCATACCCTAACTGGTCGGCCATTATCCGAATATGTTTAATAATACTGCTATATATAATCACTTAGCCACGCCTGGCCCGCTCAACACGCTATTGAATAAACTGGATGACCTATTTATCTGGATCTATTAATATTAGTGATTATATCCATCCTTAATCTTAGGACACCAAATCTAGTATGCCACGTTCAGCCGATAGACATAGGCCCGATATATAGCTACTTGATTCTGTGGCCTAGAACCACCTTTTCTAGTGCTGGGGATGCTTTAGAATTTATCTTACGCATAAAATAGAGGGTATTAAAAAGCATATAAGTCCGAGCTTCCCCTAAGTCTAGAATCTAACGGTATGGGACTCTTAAAGACGTAACGGCATTAGTATCTATTATATGCGGTGGTACCCTAGCCACCCTAACCAAACTAGCTTATCGCCTATTCCCTTATATGATCACCCTAATCACCCTAATCTTATTACCCTAACTCTATCTTCTAAATAATAGTAGTAGCCTTACCCTAGTAGTTTACCCCTACCCTAGTTCGACTACAGACCTTATCGTATATAATCTATAGCCCTTCCCTTATAGAGATAATAATGGTTAGGTCCTAAGTAATCCCCCTAATGCTTATTTATAGTATCTACTATACGATATATATATCTATATATCATACACCACTACCAATCGTGCCTTAGTTGACTTAGTCTATTTCTAACTAATACTATTAGTAGATAGTATAAATATTAAGACTCCCTACTGGCTTATAAGCTGCTTATACTTATTTACTATCCTTACTTATATATTTGCTTAGAAATCTACTAGTCCTTACTTACCCTACTCACTCGCGGTACTAACCCGCCCTACTCACTCGCGGTACTAACCCGCCCTACTCGCTCGCGGTACTAACCCGCCCTACTTACTCGCGGTACTAACCCGCCCTACTCACTAGTGGTAGTCACTCGTGGTAGTCACCTACCCTGGTAGATATCTCATAGTACTTACTCGCCCTACTCACTCGCGGTACTAGTAGTCACCTATATATCTCACGCTCCTAACTGTACCACTCGCTTAGAAATCTATCCTAATAAGCTAAGTCCGTAAAAATAGAGGTTTATGGAGAAATATTAATGATATAATAAATTATAATATTAAAAGTACTCCAAATCAGCATCCTCTCGCCGCCGTCTCTTATAGGCGGATATACGTTGGGGGGTAGAGACTACGCCTGGGATAGCAGTAGGAGTGCTTACACCAGATATACTATTAGTAGTGGGATCACCCTATTAAGCAGCCTGGTTAAATCGGAGAAATAAATGAGTCATGACGGGGGTAAAAAGACTATCGATCTCTTTCTTACTAGCAAACCACCAGTATATAGCGTCACGATCAGAGGAATAGAAGTCGACCCTGTCTACCGTTATCTATGGTAAGACGTGTTGTTTAACCAGCCTATCCTTTATATAACATATCGTATTTATAGTATTTATTACCACCTTAGGGAATATATACCCCCTGCTATGGTGACCCTCGCGATAACTATAGCGCCCACAGATTGAAGGGGGAAGGAGATACTTTAGATAGTATCGGATAGGGGTGCTAGGAGGACTGTACTCGAGAAACGCCGTAATCCGATTGTATTTCTTTTGGAGTACTTAAGAGGCCGGCTAAGTATAGAAGCTAAGTGGATACTAAGTCTTAGTTGACACGCAGAGAAGACGACAGAGCGGGCAGCCATAACCCTAATGATAGACCGCCCGAGAGAGACACTATAAGGTTAAAGAAGGCTTGATCGCGGGGATGGATTTAAGGATAACTAGGGGAGACTTCGATGGCGGTAGTAGAAGACGAGCCGGGGTCGAGGAGACGGGAAGCCCCAGGACGGGGGCTGCCCTAGGCGATAAGATAGGAGGGGCGTATAGCGTAGGCGTATAAGGTTCGATGGTAATAGAGTCAAGAAGTACCTATATGGGTGGAGCGAATAGGGTGGGTGGGACTGGCTCGACTGTAATGGATGGGAGAACAATATGTATTAATGGAGTGGGTAAGGGGGCTGGATAAGGGGCAACTGGCTCGACGGTAACTAGACTTAGAAGAATATGGACAGGGGGATGTGGCGCTGGAGGCTTAACCACCCTAGACTTGAGAGAAGGTAAGTCATGAATAATAAGTGGAACTAGTAGAGACGGGGTGGTAGTAGTCTTATAGATATAAGATAAATTCTGATGCTGATAGGCGGAACATGGCTGTTAGCGGGTATACTAGAATAAGGGGGGTGAGTTGCTGATCCCTCGCGGTGGAGGATAGATTGTGGCTAATTACCTTGGACTTGCGTTTGCGACACGCTAAATATGGACGTAGGGGTGGTGGATTTGGTTCTGTAGATACTGGAGCCACGACTGGCGAGCAGGGCCGCGGTGTAGATATAGTTGGGGCTGGCTCGTGATAATCTAACCTAGTAGCATATACTAATATGTCTAAGCTAGACTTAGGTAAGGCCTAAGAAGCATGCTGTTCCTTATAAATATACTAATATACCTGGGCGAGGGGACTAGGATTAAGTGGGAGGCTCCGTAGTAGAGGATCTAGATAAGAGTTGGTGGACGAAGGGGAGTTTTCTAATATAGGACGATGGGATTTAGTCAGAATAGCGACGGGCCTCTGGATAGCTAAAGGAGAAGTAGAATCATGCGTAGGCGGGATGATAGTAAATCGCTGGCTACCAGGGCCATAAGCGATAAACTACTAGCTATAGATCGACACCCAGGCGCCTTAGGGATCTTTAACGGTCGGGATGGTACGGTTAGTAAAGTGGTGGCTATGCTAGGCCCGTAGATGGTCTTAGATCCGATGCGCCCCGCGACCGATCCAGCGGCAGTCCCCAACTTAATACTATAATAAGTCTTGGTCGATGGGAAGTAGAGGAACCGCAGGAACTGGCTTAGTCGGAATGGCTAGATCTTTAGCTTACCGTGCGCGGGTCGGGAATTACCGGAAATACTGGCGTACGACCATTAGCCGGAGGGGAGGCTAGTGGTCCTGATGAGCCTTAGAGACTCAAAGATGCCGTGCGATATATATATCTAAGACCACGTAACGGCAGAGTGAGCAGACTAGAATATGATAAGATGCGTAGTATAGAAAGAGCGACCGAAGATGTTTATGGGGGGAGTCTAGACCGATTATATTAGTCCTATAGGGCGCCATATCTAGCACGCCTTTAAAAATGGCGGATTGCTTTAACTAGGCTTACGCGGGTAGTATAGTAGAATATAGATCAATAGGCCTAAGTCCCCTAAGCCTAAGTAAGTCTGGCGACTGATACTACCGCTACGCCGCTGACCGCCTATGGGTTTTTCTAGCCCTCCTATATAGTAGACCGTAGCTATAAAACGAGAAGCATAGACCCTAACTAGTCTAGTATAAAGAGGAGAATAATATATCTAAGCTAAATCTATGCTACGCCATATATACTAAGATACACGTAAGTGGGCCTACTCCTAGGGATGATAATACTACTACGAGAGCATCTTCAACCGTCGATAACTCGCCTTCTTCTACCGATATACAGACTGGATTCGTGCCTGGTGTCGATCCTAGGTATCCTACTTAGTGGAATTACGCCTAGACTAGGTTATATATGAGTCTAGATACCGGTTAGCTCGATCGATCTAGGTTAATTCTTACTCGATAACCTACAGCTGCTCCCGCATCCGTTGGAGACGCCGTTTATAGCGCTGCTTCTCCGCTTAGAAACTCGACTGGTCTAAAGAATCCTTATCTAGATCGTGGATGGTGAGGTTAAGCTAAGCTAAACCACTAGTAAGGGATAGGCGTAGACGGTTACGCTAGTGGAAGGCTTGGGTGCTGGTTAAGGCCTGGTTCCGCTAGTTGACCTTATCCCGATAGATACGGATCGTCGTATAGATATGATCGCTTAAGCCTTGCCGGAGCCATCGACGATAGCCGTGGATTTTATAGTCCGGGAAATCTATCTGATACTGGTCCTTGAAGCTACGTAGGGTTATCCGCTCCGGGCCAACCTGGCGGCAGAACCGGGTGATGGTAGAATCCTGGACTCTAGCCGCTCGAAGAGGGACTGAGATGGCGGGAGGCTTAGTATATGTGGGATCCTCATTAAGGTGTAAGAAGAGATTAAGGTCTATAGGGATTGGAGGGAGCTCGATCCACATCTACTAGCTCGGCGGGCCATAGGTCCATCTAAAGAGGGGCAGACGGGGAAGGAGTATAGGCGAAAAAAGCATCGGCTTATCTAGGGACTTAGTTATGCAGAATTCACGGATCCCCGGATGTATACTAGACCAGACCTAGAGACGGCGGGTCTTATAGCTACGGGACCAAAAGGCTATAGGACCAGAATACGGCAGAATCTAGTACGATTGGATAAAGGTCTGCTTGAGATAGGTACGCTACTACCAGGCCTACTCCATCCCGTGATATTAGGCGATGGCGCCAAAGCACTAATAGAAAAGGACTTAGAATAGCTTAAATTCCTAGTGCTAACGCTGCTAGTCGCCTTGGTTACTATCCCTATCCCAGCCCTAGAGCCGCATAAATAACGTCTCGATGTGGCTGACGTCGGCACGGGTTAAGTCCACCACTTATAGATCTTCCTAGAAGGACCCTTATTAGAAGACCTATTATAGACCGTGAAAGTCTAAGGGTAGATCGCCGGCCTGGCCCTATACTAACCGCTCTGCGTTAAAAGGCTCGTAACAGCGAGTGGCGGCGAGCGCACGAAAGACATCCTAGCGAAAGGCGCGGAGATAGAGATCGACTATTAATTATAGTAGAAGACGGGAACGGCGTAGATCGGCACGATGGTTGGTCAGCCGCTAGAAAACATTGTGGAAGAGTAAGAAATCGCCCTTAACCTAGCGGACCATCCCGTAGTGTATATGGTAGGCTGACTGTAGACTAGGCGTATTAAAGACTATATAACGGCGATAGGACGGGAGAAACACTATGATGGACTAACTAAGTTTATTCGCTAGCTATCTGTAGCTGTACTGCCCTAGGCTTGACCCGATCGCTATACCCTCCTATACCTATTCTATATCTGAGCCCTCTTGTGGCTGAGTCCGACGGTCGATCTAGAGACCTAAGCTACGACGGGGATGGCGGCCCTGACCGCTATATATATGGAGTAGACACTTAAGGAACATCATCATCACCCGGGTGTGCTCCTAGTGAACCATTATCCGCGAGTGGAGACTGAACGTCATCTCAAAGCTAACGCAGAGTTTATTGATATTCCAGCGCTACTAATCGAGTATCACGGCCGTTGGATAGATCTAAAAAGGACGTGGGCCAGTAGGGACGGGGAACGGAGACTCCGCCAGACCCCGTGCGGACAGAAGCCTGTCTATAGCGACCAGGACACCGCCCGTTATATGGTACTCCTCACGGATGCTATATGAGCGATCGCGACAGGCGCGCAGGGCCATATCGGTGCGACGCTTAGTATGTATAAAACCACGGACCAAGGCGAGCGGGAAATAACTAATAGCGCCACTAATATACTACTAGGTGCGTAGTATTATAGGATCGAGAGCTAGCGAGTCAAAGTGTTTATTAGTAAAGATATACTGCTTACCAGAAGTAAAGACCTCCTTAGAGGGGCTATAATACTAGCAGGACCGTAGGCCGCGTTTCTAGAGAGGACTAGTGGTATAAGGGGCGATCATTATAGAACACTAATCCTGGACTAGAGACTAAGGATAGAACTCCTAACGCTAGCGATGAGGCTGAGGAGGGGGGATAGATATCGAGTCCTAATAGGTAGGTAGAGGCTTGGGAGTATTCTTAGAATCGGTACTACGTGTATTATGGTCAGTATCTGTATCATGGTCGGTATCGGTACCACTAACACTCCAGTCATACATATGGCTGTCGTCGTCCGAGTTAGTAGGTGACTCTAGTAACTCAGATATAGTATACTCGGCTAGCTAATTCCCAAAGCCCTCTAAATAGCATCGACGCTAGCTAAGAATCTATAGGGGGAGTCCTAGATCTGAGGGGATCGTCTCCTTAGTAATATCGTAAAAGTCATCACTAAGATAGGCGGGATTAACACCGCGATGCCACTGCGTAAAGAAGGCGTTACGGGCCTCGGACTAGTAAGACCATTAGGTTGACAACTTAAGATTCTTCGCGGTCAGTAGGATTTGGTAGTCTTAGAATGGTAATAGCCCGTCCAGCAAGGTTCGTTATTGAATCTAGTCCCATAGTATAGCTAATCCGTTGCCTTATAGGGGATAGTAGAAGTCCTAAGTATACCCAGAGACGGCTTAAGGCCTAGAACGACCTTCGACTTATATAGCGGTACTAATAAGAGCGATATACTCGGCACTGCCGGGAAGATATTATAACACCGACGGTAGATAGACGCGTTTAATAGCGAGAAGTAAGATATGATTAGTCTAGGTGGTGTAGTCCTTAATATCAATCACCTAGTGCTCGCGTTTTAGGTGATATAGATAGGGGAAGATAAGATAGATTTCTACCTTAGGGAAAGCTTCCAGACGACTAAAGGGAAGATAGGGAGTTTGATAAACCAATCGTCGTGCGGTTCTAGGGCGATCCTCTTACCAGTAGACAGAGATACGGTCTAGATAGAGTAAGCTTTACAGGTTGCTGACCGCGGCACGACTAGCTTTCTACTTAATCCCGCCTCGAGCCATAGCGAGGCTGGAAGCAAATCCACCAGCGCTATCAATATCGAACCAGATCTATAAGCCACTAATATTAGCGGTGGCATCCGAATCGAGGTCTAGGGAGAGTAGGGTAGTCGGCGCATCCTTAGTAGAAGGGAAATAGCCTATATAGACTCACTATCGGTTAGCCTCAGGGAACGTTATAGCCCAGTCGGTAGTCCTATGCTAGACGATACTTGGTTTCGATAATATATCAGGATAGGCCTAACGGGAGGCAGCAGATATAGAAACAGAGTCGGGAGGGGGCATAGGAGGCGGCGTTAGATGCGCAGTGTAGCCATGATGCTGGATAAGTTACTCGACTAGATATTACGCTAAAGGGCTAACGTCAAGGGGAGATAATATCCTCGCTACGCCTAGATAGGGCTCGTAAGCGGTAATAGTTAGAGACGGCCGTGGAGGGTTAGGAATAGTACTCGAGTATAGTGTAAAAGTAGGTGACGTCTATGGGGGGATTATAATCAGCTTGGGTTTATCTATAAGTATAGCGTTAGTTCGATCTAGAATAAGGGGGAAATTAGAGATATAAACCAGGCAGTTCTAGCTCGGAATCAATGGTAGGGCTATTATAATCATCCGTAGGGAAAATAGGGGACGGAGCTCGCTCCGGCGCGGGTTTATGTATATACGGCAAGATAGGTGGTATCGGCTCCTCCTCGCGGGGGCTTGGATTCGCGTTGAGTGCCTCCCGCAGGTCATTAATAATCGACCATACTATTATTTCCGCGGGAGGGAGAAGCCGTGGATCGTGGTAGAGAAAGGTATTATGGAAAGGATCTGGCTATATCCGTCGTCGATAGGCGCGGGATGCACGAGCCCGCCAAAGTTCACGCTTATGTTGCCGCGGAGGAGGCATTAGGAATTAAGATAACCAGAATCATATTAAACATCGCTAAGCTAAGAAAATCGGTTGTGATAGGCACGGCGCGAGCCGTGAACCAGTCCGGTTAGCTATAACTAAACTCGCCCGCGGAATGGCTACTGGTTGGCTTAGGTGTTAACGGGACTCTATAATCTCGTATACTAGACCATACTAACCTTATTAAGCGGCCTTTATAGGTTCTAGCGCGGAGGTTATAAGGGCTTCGGGTAGGTCGATCTTTTCCTTTCTTCTTCTTTTCTTCTATATCCTCTCTAGTTATGAATTAAAGCTTATTGATTTCGTATATGGCGCCACGTGAGCCACATGGGAGCGGGGGAACCCCTTCGATGTAGAGTATGGAGTCGGTTAAGTTACCCCCTAACTAAAAGATCTGACGTAAGTAACCATACGGCAAGACCATTGATCGTGCCCAGTGGCTATAGAGAGAGCTATAAAGTAAGTGCTATTTAGGTAGTCCCCTAGGCATCGAAAATAGACTGACCTAAATCGGTAAGAATAGATATCTCTAGGACTCCCGAGAGCCACGGCTCAAGAGCGTATGGTAAGAAGAATCAACCACTATAGGAGCCATTCTCGAGACCGGGTACCTAATTCCGCAACCGGACTGACTCTTCTTGGGTAAGCGAGATCCCGGACTCAGAGGACGAAGGCCCCGCGCCTACCTAGAAGAGAAAGCGAGCGCCATAGCAGTAAGATTCGGACGATAGAAGCATATGACTACCTTCCTAAACTAGCTAAGGGCCCACACGATCCTCGTAGGCGATATCAGCAAGGATACCGGGTAATTCACCGGCGCTAAAGCGGTTACTACTCCCGTGGCGTAAAGAGGATAGTAGCTTACCTAAGCCAGGGCCGTCGAACGCCAGTCTAGGCGCATCGTAGATAACCATAGGGCCACCGCCCGCGCCGACTTCCGCACAGCAGCCGATAGCATTAGTACCCCGATCGAGAACTAAAGAAAGCAGCTATTCGGTACCAGTAGGCCGAGAGAGTATAGCGAGTACATTAGAGACGCGGCGATCCAAGAATAGAAGCATTATATAAGCGGGCTTATATATAAGCGATGGAGTCTATGAGTCGGTAGAGGAAGACTTAGGCCGGGCGTTAGTCAAGTAGGGCCATACCTAGGAGAGATATTCTGCCTCACAGCAATCCAGGGCCTCTAGTAGAGGTAATACACGCCTAGGCACGATAGTATTTAGCTCTAGCCCACCACCAGAGCGTGAGAGGACCACGTCCCGTGAGCTAGAGCGCACCAAGGCTATAATCGAGAAAGAGCGGGTAGACGAGGCACGGCGTTAGTACGAGAGAGAGTAGGAGAAGGCTATAAGACGTCGATAGGATAAGCGTCGGCGGAAGGGAGATACCACACTAGCGGAGGACCAACCAACGCCGAATATACCTAGCGTGGATATTAGTATACTTCAGTAGTTCGCGAGGCCTTATAGGGGAAGGCCTTCATAAATGGAGCTGATATACCAGGAAGGGGTCCGAAATGGCTAGACCGAGGAGAAGATCAAAGAGGAGGTCCAGAAGATAGAGCAGGCGCGCGAGGAGCGACTCAAGCAACCACGGATCCGAAACCGACGCGCTCCTCCTAGGCCACAGATACATCGTCCCCTAGTCCCTTAGAGTAATACAGAGATTTGGTGTCTGGTTGCGTTGTGGTACGAGCATAGGAGGCAATGGGCCCTTATCCAGAAGCTGGACTTAGAATCGCCGACGCCCCAGCTACGGCGACGGACCTAAGGGCATCTAAGGGATAAAATCCAACAAATAGAAAGGACGTTGGCCGAGTAAGAGCTTAAGGATCATAAGATTAAAGAGAGTGCTAACAAGCTACTAGTAGCGGGATTTAAATACCAGAGGGGATATATAGGATGGCTATTTTAAAGGCGGAGCTAGAAAGGATTATATATACCATAGCACCAGGGCGGTGATATTCTATATATACCAAATTCTTTTTCTTTATATAGTTCTTTTCGGCTAAAGAAATCATTAACTCGTCTACCGCAAAGACATAGTAGGTCCTATCTTAAGAATAGTTAGTAGCGCGAGTAAGAGGCGCGAGTGAATAGCGCGAGATTTTATAGGGAGTATATAACAGCAAGGATACTAAATGAATTATACGTATTAACTAAACTATATTAACCTAAAATTCAAAGATATATATCTATTAAGTTAAATAAACTAATTGATATTAAATTTAAGGGGTAATATCCAGAATTAAGGAATATTAATAGAGGGACATACTTCTTCGAGCAGAGGCCAAAAATAGGCCCACTTTAATAACATCGGAAAACCATACTTTAGATCGGAGCGATAATAAATCTTTTCAAGAATCTACTAGCATTAATTTTCTATTAGAATATTAACTCTTAGCTTAATATCTATTTTCCTTAGTGACTTATTTAAGATAATAAGCGTGAGAATTTTATTACTCTTTTAGGACTAGCGTAGTTTAGCCCGCTCCTACAAGACCACCAATAAGTACCAACTTTAAACACAGATTATAAGGGCTAGAATCAGTCAATATAAAATTTAAAAGTAGCTTTTGAATGCCTAGGAGCGGGACATTTCTCTAATATTAGTTTTATATAGCATTGAGCCTGCGTTATGGTAAGTGCGTGTTCATGATTCCCCCTATAGACTATATTAAGAATAAAGGATAAAGAACAAAGAACTATATTAAGAATAAAGAATAAAGAATAAAGAACTATATTAAGAATAAAGGAT
>JAYXSE010000014.1:0-22523 GCA_037356155.1 Penicillium sp. D9
CAATAGTTAGTAAAAATTAGGTCATGAAATTCGTTAAACGTTACCTAGAGCTCGTTACTAGGTTCTTAAGACGCTATAATTACAAGCGTACTAAGTGCGAGGACCTAAAAATCATTAAAGAATGGTTTAAATTAGTTTAATAGACGATTTCTGAGAACGGGATTATTCTAGATAATATATATAACTTTAATAAGACGGGCTTCGCGATGGGCTTAACCGCGACGGTAAAAGTTATAATAAGAGCTAAATATTACGGTTAGTGAGCTCGTTTATAGCCTAGAAATCGTGAATAGGTAACCTCGATTAAGTATATAGGCGCGTCTGGATATAGTCTTTCTCCGATAGTGATCTTTAAAGGAAAACTCTTTAATAAAGCTTAGACTAAGGGCCTTCTATATATCTAGTAGATTAAGGTTAGTCTAAATAGATAGACCTTAGACGAAATTAGACTTTATTAGCTTTAAAAGATCTTTCGTCTATTAACTTTCTTAAGGATAAAGAGAAAATATTAACTTCTAGTTCTTGATGATTATAGAAGCTATTTAACTCTAAAATTTAACGAAATTTACTATTAAAACGACGTAATTCTAATTTATATACTAGCGCACTCTTTATATCTTTTATAACCTCTTAATATAGATTATTTTGCTATTTTAAAGTATATATATAGAAAGTGCGTTAAAGATATTATATAGACTAGTTAAAATCATATCGATAAATTAGACTTTCTTAATACTTTTCTAACCGCACGAATCGAGACTTTTAAGTTAGAAACGATCAAAAATAGCTTTATAGTAACTAGCTTAGTCCTATATAATCTATATTAAGTAATTTTAAAGCTTAATATTTAACTTTATACGCCTATACCACTACTATCTCGAGGAAGCTAAAGTAGCGCGTAGGAGCCTAGGACACTATTAAATTATAAGCAGCTTTAGAAGTAAGCTTCCTTAATTAAAAAGTTATTAAATTAACGCTCTTAAAGCCCTCTAAGTCTATTAAATCACGATATAATCAGTTACTTTTATAGCTTAAGAAAACGAGCTTTTACGTGCTAGAAACGAGAGAATTAAGTAAAGAAAAGCAAGATCTAAGCTCTAGATAGCTTATCTAGAGGGCGTATCCGTCGCTAAGCTTAAAGAGCTAGCTAAAATTACTAAAAAAGCTCGATTTTAACCTTAAAATATTAAGCCGACCGGTCAAGCAGAAGCATAAGAACGACGATCTAGGGTGCCACTAAAATACTTAGAATGCGGTATTCAGGGTTATAAGAGAACGCATTATCTAAATTTGATTAAATAGCTTAGATATTTAATATTACGTTATTCTGGTTGAATTATACTAGTTTGAATTATTAGAGATTGATGGGGTGGCCCGGATAGGTGTTAAGGTAAAGGGATTGACTAGGCGAGGTCAAAGATGTCACATATAATTCAGACGTAGAATAGACAAAGACTAATCCTTGAGGAACTATCTTGTTCCTTAAGTGCATCAAATATATACATAAGAGGGCTAAACCCTGACTTAGCGAATCATGCAGGTGCTTTCCGGGGTCAGATCGGGCACGATTAGACACCATATCGGTCTGCCCTGATATCGTGCCCTAACATCCAGATCAGGCCGTAATAATAGGGGTGTGGCCCGCTTAGGGGTGAATTATATTAATGTATTGTAAGGAGGTAATAGGCCAGGTAAGAAGATAATGAAACAGAAGTAAGAGGTAAGTGAAATGAATATGAAATGATACTGAAATGAAGTTGATTACGATACTATAGATCAATATGGTGCATATTGATGACAAAACTAATTCTTAAGGAAGAATATAGATTATTCTTCTTCCTTAAGTATTCCATAGATATAAGGTCTAGATCATAGTATAATGATCATGATATGCTTACCTCGTATAAGAGCGAGTCATATAGAGCTCGTATACGAGATTCATAGACGTTTGCAGCATATTCTAGATCCTCATAGATCATATATGTAAACATGACGGATTTGGCACCTTTCTGGAAAAGATATAGAATATGGTTCATGCCCGGACACGAGCCCGGAGATCTGCTTGCCCGGGTGGTGGTCCCGGGGGTGTCCCGGCATGCCGAGGCCCGGAGACTATTTTTGCCTTAGAAAATAGGTTTCCAATTTTCTTGCATAACATTATTATCTTACTTATCTCTGACTTAATATTAAAGATCTCCCTTCCTTATGCGATTAGAAGGTAATTAATAGTAGGGGTAGATCAAAATTAATAAGGAGAAGTAGAGTTAGATAAAAATAAGGATAGAGGTGAACTTGATAGTGAATATAGAAATATATTCATAATGTGGTCTAGTACTTCTGGCTAATAAAAACCATCGGATGACTAAATCTGGTTAAATCGCTCTAAAAAAAAGCTAATAGACTCTACTAACCGTAATTACTCTAGATCTTAAATTTTAACTAATAAAATACTAGATATTCCTAATATTCTTCTAACTATTGGTTTATTAGGGTGGTCGGAGCTACGCTTCGGTTAGGGATAGTGCGGGAAGAGAGCCACCCTATCAAAAAAATCCCTGATTTTCAACCCCCGGTAATTAACTTTTCTACTAGGCCAAATTACTTAAAATTATAGATTTTGGTAGATCTCGTCATGAAATAAAACATACTAAAATCTTAGACTCGGGCGAGCTTAAAAGTTAAATCCATCCTACTCCGAAGTGTTTTTAATTCTATCCTACCCCCGACCCACTTTTCTTCCTATACTTAAGAAAGCTTAATTAAATCCATCCTACCACGATGGAATTACCCCTATGGGTTAAGATCCGGTTTTATGATGATCCCAACCGTTCGTACCCCATCTTTATCATAGCGACGGGCTCGTTGGATGATGCCTTGAGTATCAACGTCACTACTTGCTGGAACAACCGCGAGTACGATAGTCCGCGAGCTTTCGAGATAAGAATCAACAAGATCACTGACAAGCTGCATGTCACGCTCATTCTCAGAAACCGATATCAAGCCGGGAAGATCAACAATCGTCAAATGCAGTCCGATATTGCTAACTAACTCCAATCGCAGGACATCGGCCGCAAATGCGGGAGCGTCGACCTGATCTTCCGAGGTACGAATACCCATGGACTGACCTGCAGCTTCGATGATACCAGGTAGCTCAGCGAAGTCACGGAATTCCATTCGGAACGAGGCCAAGCGCCGTCTCTCCTCATCGTCTCGCGACAAATGAGGGATTATGGTCGCCGTCATGCGAATAGCTTGCGGAGTATGTCTGAGGACAATTTCCGTCGCGAATCTGGTGCACAAGCCATCCTGTCGAGGGAAAGGAATTCCGCTGATTCCTTCCAGCACGGAGCTTTTGCCAGCAGATTGATCTCCACATACCACTAGCTGAGGCAGTGCAACATGATCGGCGAATACCACCGTATAGAGCCCAAACTGTGCGTGCGCGCCTTTTGGTCGAATGGCATGTTTTGCCCCATTTTCCGTCACGAAAAGTGGTGGATGCCGACAGGATGAGCAAAGCCTATCAGATACCGCCTAGACAATTACCAATCACCAGCTCTCGTAGCAAAATTTAAGCCTAAATCGAATCAGTCTCACAGAGGCTCTTGTTGTTATTCAGAGGTATGAAGTAAGCTAATTGTTCAAGAGGAATGACAGAGACTATATATATACAAAGAGAAGAGCAAGTTGATTGGAAATCAACTTGACTCTTCATAGAGACTCTTCGTGATTAATTCCGATGGTTCGGCTTGGTTCCTGATCTGCACCAGCCTCATATCACAACAGCTCTAATCGTAATGCGAGGCAAATGAATGCGCCCTGATTGAACACGATGACGTGACAGATTAGGTATAGGCCAAAAAGTATACCCGCGACGGGTATACCACGGTGGCGGCCACGTCTACCTACACCGCTTCCGCTGCGGTGTGGGAGCTACTGCTAGTACGCAAATGCCTGCTCGCCCAACTACCCGAAATGGACGTCCTGAAATGGCAGTTCAGAGCGTACAGTGTATGAATATCACTTCCTATGGCTTTCCACCGGCACTTTATGACTTCGCCTGTTTTCTCTATGTGGGTGTTGTGTTCGCGAAACTAAGATATTAGAGGTTCCATTAGCCCCCGATAGCGCTCATGTGTCTGCACCCGGGAATGCTGCTCATATTAACACATTGCTAGTAGGAGTTAAGGACCTGTTAATAGCTCTTCCAAACAGTTTCTGCACGATTTTAAAAAATTGGCGAGTGACGCGAAAATATTACACCTGGATACTTACTTGATAGGACTTGCGTTGCCGTGGAAATATTTTTGGACAAATATATGATGAAACCATGAACGTAGGCTGCCTGAAGTTAGAGGAATTAATAAAATCTGAGGGAGAATACAGTCTACGAGGTTAAGTGATAAATTGGGGAGCTTATCATACCATTAAATGAATTTCTGCATCTTTTTGTCCTGTAAAGAGGCAGCAGGACTATAATGGCGTGCGTTGTTAATTATTTTTGATACTTCATTTTCATTCGAACGCCTAGGAGCAGCAGCTGCGTTGCCCATTGTCATAAAAATAATCTAGAGTCTACTGAAAATAGTAATATCGGAAGGGAATTCTGGACAGTATATTCAGTCACGAAAATAGCCTTCATTGGTCAGCTCTGCGATATCTACAGTCGCTAGTCATAAGGCGAACCGCGATAATGTACCATTGGAGTGGATGAATGTAAGGAAAAGTTGGGCTATGATATACTTCAATAGGGCCATGCTACCACATCATCCGGCTGTAAGACTGACAGAAGGTATCTATTTACTTTGATTCTAATCATTGATAAAAGTAATGTCATCCAGAAGGTTGATAATCATAAACCCGTATAGGATCAATGAATACTCTCCTGCATCCGTGATGTGTAATAGTAAATTCCAGTAGGTACATTAAAATCCAAGCTACCCAAAAACAGTAGCGGAGAATACGATTCCCCACTTCCAAAAAGAGCAATCAAGGGCTTGAACTGTAGCATCTGAAATACTAGACAAGGAAAATAAATTAGCTTGCAATTTAGATATAGTATGGAATCGGCACAATATTCGGTCGGAGACAATTGCCAGATCCGGATAGCCTGCTTCAAATTGTTTTATACAACCGTCCGAAATCCTAGAAACACATAGTTGAATGTTATAAAACTACTCTGAAGGCCTTGAAGTGAATAGCCACACCACTCCCATTTGATCAACACAAACTGAAGATCAGAAAATGCCCCGAATCAACCTTACAGCACAAAACGCTGCGTCAACTTCTATGGATGAGATGACAGCTGGCGCAGATAGGCAGATTGCTGGTCTCGTTTACTGTGCTATCACAAAAGACGGAACCCCCATTTTCAACCATGCATCTGGAGAAGTAGGGAGTGACATTAAAGAGCCAATGAGCCTGGAAACATTATTCTGGCTGGCTTCCTGCACAAAGCTCATCACTAGTATTGCTTGCATGCAGCTAGTGGAACAACAGAAACTGAAGTTAGATGACGACAAATTTGTTAGCTCTGTTGCACCCGAACTCAGGGATGTGAAGGTCCTGGAGCGCTCCGGCGATGGGGGATTTCATCTAGTCCCAAAGCAAAGAGGAATCACATTGAGAATGTTATTAAGTCATACCTGTAAGCAAAACTGGCTTGAAATTTGTCAATATGAGTCTGACGCTTCATACAATTTCCCAGCGGGATTTGGCTACTCATTCGATGATTTGAAACTGCGAGACTGGTCACGCCCAGTCGGCCTAGATGACTTTTCTGGGGCTGAAAGTGATATTCTTCACCGTCCTCTAGTAAACCAACCGGGAGAAGTTTTTCAGTATGGCACTGGACTCGACTGGGTTGGCGTTTTGATCGAACGTGTCACAAGACTTTCCCTTGAAGAATACTTCAAGGAATTTATTTTGCAGCCTTTAAACATCGAAAGCATCACTTTTTTTCCTAACGAGCCCCAGAAAGCTAGATTGGCCTATATGCATCAAAGAGAGGCCGATGGCCGTCTTTCTGTCAGAGACCATCTATACAGGTACCCGCTGCTCCCCGAGGACCCGGAAAAGAAACGATTCTGCATGGGGGGAGCTGGTTGCTTCGGGAAGCCAGTTGAATTTTGTCGTATGACTGAATAATGTACGAAGGGCCAGCAAATACTAATTGCATTTTAGGCTTGTTAGCTGCTATCCTTAATGACGGCACCAGCCCGAATACCGGATTCCAGCTGCTGAAGCCAGAAACCGTGAAAGGTTCAGTTCACATTCACATAGTTTTACCGCCAGCTATTAACAGGTTACGATAGAAATGTTTACCGACCAGATTCCTTCCATGCCGAGACACTGCAATGATTCCTCGCCAGCGGCGAAGCCCCACCTCGCCAATGCTTCACCGATCATTAAGTCCGAGGAGGCCATAACAGAGGGCTGGGGCTTATCGTTCTCCTTAAGCCATAGTAAAAGCTCAACTGGGAGAGCGAAAGGGTCTGGATCATGGGAGGGTCTCGCAAATATATTCTGGTTCGTCGATCGTGAGAACGGCATTGGTGGTATTATTGCCTCTCAGATCCTTCCTTATGGAGGCAAGTCTTCTAACACATTGAGCATTCGGGTATTTTAGCTGATTGAAACTCCGGGCTTTTTAGATCTTGAGGTTCTCAAATGCTCCGAAAGGGTTGAAAAGATTCTCTATAAGAGTTTGATCAATGAGTATTGATGGCCTTGGATACTTCCAGCAAGCCGCACTGACATATTTGTTTGTCTAAGAGCAGGTTTGACCACAAATTCGTTTGCTGGCAGTTACAATAATACATGCAATGAATAAGATACTAGTATTTGATTATTTTGTAAATCAAATTTCTCGACCTAGTCATGCTCAAGCGTAGCGTCAGGATGGTGCAGCATAATAGAGTACGGTTCTGGCACGCGATTTCGAAAAAGCAGCAGCTTGCTTCAATGAGATTGAGTATAGTTCAAACCCGCGATATGTAATGAGAAGCTTAGATTGGAAGCGAAGATCATCTATTCACGAGAAACCTTTGCCTGTCGTCCGCACTTAGATGGCTAGATCGCCCGGAGACAATTTATTTACTGATGATACATTATCATAGGAACCCAGCACAACGTTCTAAAAGTGAGCGGTGTAATTATGGGCTAAAAATCCAACTGAAGGCCCGATTCTGCATAGGGAAAGCTATCTAGAAACTATGGTTTTACTGAAACCAGGTTTAAACTTCCCGACAAGAGACTCATTTGACGTGAAACCAACCCAACCTTTGGGATGGAAAGAGTAATGTTGACAAGCAATAGGAGTTGTTCGGAGAAGTGGGGGCGGGCAAGGGGATGATCTCTTGATCTTTCGCCTAAAGAGGCAAGGCTGCTGGCCCAGATACTCAATTGAGTAAACGGCAGCGCGTGACAAGCTGAGCATACCTAACTAGGTGCAACTAAAAGTCGATATTACCCGTGGAGGGGTAAATTTAGCCTGATTGGTTGCAAGTATTTACTTTGACAACTCCACTGTTCGTAGCAATGGAGACAGCTTCATTCGAAACCATTCATTTTCACGTTTTGGGCATATGGAATAAATCTCGGCTTACGATTCCTCTTGAGGTGCTCATACATAGTTCATTTCCGGCCAGCCAATGAAAAAACAAAAACATGTACTACTATTCCAAGGTTCCCCTACAGCCAGATCGCCAGTCCTGTTGCTTTGCTTAATATTTAAGGACAGCCTATCATTTGAAATAAAAAGACCACCTTCGCAAAATCTTTTAATTGATTTTTAAGTTCAATTTGCTTCTTTTTTAAACAATGACCAACCAATTGCTATATTTCAAGCGCCCTGGGCCGTCTGGCGTGGACTGTTATGAGACTGGATTTTCCAATGCTGTCATAATACCTGCAAGTGCTCGCATAGCAATCACAGCAGGTCAGGCTGGGATCGATCTGAAGACTGGGAAGTTAGTCGAGTCTTCACCCGAAGCACAAATCGAAGCCTGCTTCGATTGCTGTGATGTTGCATTGAAGTCTGCGGGGGTGAGTAATGGGCTGGGGTCGGCACACAAAGTTGTCAGTTACCTACCGGACCAGCGATATGATTCTTTGATGATGGAACTCTGGACACGGCGCTATCCTGGAAAACGACCGACATGGACATCAGTTGGCTCCGGTCCTCTGGGACTGAAGGGCATGATCATTGAGCTTCAGGCTGAGGCCGTCATTCCTGACTCGGTGGGTCCGTTCTCCCCTTGCAATTGACTCGCACTTGGAAAGCTTTCAAGCATTGTCACTAAAATGTGTTTTAAAAAAAATCAGAATCTAGGGCGCTCGAGAAGAATAGACTGTGATTGGATAAGAGTGGTCTAGATGTGGTCGTTCAAGCTCAAAAGAATATGAGGAAAACGAAATCTGTGAGCGAGCGATACCCATTAGGCAGGATAATGCAAAGCACTGTATTAAATCCATCAGTTCCGTTGTTATCATCAAGTACAAGGAATTTTTGAATTCTGTTTCCTCAAAAGGGTTGACTATATTGGATGTAGTTTTATTGGGGTTGCCTCACAATGCCTGTAGCCTCACGTGATGACTACACCGACATTACGGAGGGCCTCTTCCTCCTACAACTGCCCCACGAGAGTTAGTTGTTTGCCTCTGCAGGTAGCTCGTCAGCTCTCACGTAGTCAAGTCTCGATTTTGTCCCTCCCGCCTTCCCTCTGTACACAATACAGACACATTGCCTCCTTACAAGGGAGCGCGAACGGGCCCTATCTGACGCTACGGTGTACCACTGCAGCGACAGGTGACCCGTTATGGCCAAACCACACTCTTCTTGCTCCTCTTGACTGCGTGAGGTCACCAATAAAAGGAGTATTAATAGGAAACTATAAGTGGACAAATGTGCGGTGGTAGCTAGTAGATCTAGTGGCGCTATTGTCTATTGAAATAGGTAAGAGAAGCCCATGTAGTATGCGATTAGCTATGCGATTCAAATAATACAAAGTTACGAACCCGGGCGCTAATACTAGTAGTAGCGCATATAGACTCCTAAAAATCAAAATCACAGAGGACAGTTCTCAGGCTCTTAGTACGCCATCGTACTTCTATCGATAAACAAAGTCATTACTACTATCAGTACTAGTATTTACTACTACTAGTAGTAAGACTTTTGAAGTGCCTCAATCCGAGTCACGGTACGTTCCCGGCCCCGGGGTCTCTTCCTCCAAAATATATTACTAGTATCCCGTCGTCCCACTACAACCTTACCTGGGGTACTAGTTGTACTACTAGTAGTAGGTATTACTAGTAGCAGTCTGCTAGAGATGCAATCGGAATCTCGTAAGTGGGCATCAGTCACTTTCTTCAAGTTGTTTTCTTATAGTACAACCCGTACTAGTATTCTGTCTCCAGGTCTCCAGGTCTGGAAATAGAAGCCCCAGCTCAACCCTGCACACCTTCAATCATAACCTTGAGTGTTCCTTCCTCGCGTGCTTTGACTTTCTGGAATGCCTCTTCTGACTGCTCAAACTTATAGCGATGCGTGATAAGCTTCTTCACGTCGAGTTTTCCACTGGCAACTAGATCAACAGCAGTTGGGTGGCAGCCTGTGACATAGCGAATTGATCCCTGAACCCTGATCTCCCTCACACAGACCACCGAGATGGGGAAATTAACATTCTTGAACCGGTCAGTATCGTCAATCTTGGAATATTGTCATGATTATAGTGCATAGGGTGTAACAAACCTCGGCGCCCATTCCAGCTTGCACAAATGTACCACCTTTCTTGCACAGGTGAACCCCAGTTTGAATACAACTCTCAGCCCCAGTAACCTCAAGGACGACATCCGGCCCCTCTCCAAGGCCAAATTGGTCTTTGATCTTCTGCGCCACTGTTTCGCTCCATTCCATTTGATCCACGCCGGAAGGTTTCTTAGGCACCATATAGACATCCTTTTGGCTGCCGCCGCTGAAAGATGCCGCAAAGTCCAATCTCGACTGGACGATATCAACTCCAATCACACGACTGCATCCCCAAGCACGACAAATAGCCTGGCAGAGAACCCCCATGGGACCACAACCAAATACTACTACAGTCTGATTACCTCTAACATCTCCAGTGCGGACCATTTGGACGGCGGAGGAAACCGGCTCAACAAGAGCAGCCTGTTCCATGTCCAAATGACTTGGAACAGGGAAACAGTAGTCAGAAGCGACAATAAAATACTTTGTCAATGTTCCATCGTGTGGAGGGGTTGCCGCAAATACAGTATCAGGGCAGAGGTTATAGCTTCCTTTGCGACAGTAATTGCAACTGGTTGATCAAACTGCGATTAGGGACTTGTTCATTCAATTTCCATATCGTTGGGGAGTCTAGTAGCTTACTGCCGGCAAGGAACTCCAGGTTCAATGGCAACTCGGTCCCCTGCTTTGACATTATTCACCGCGGATCCAGTTTCCACAACCGTTCCTGCGGACTCATGACCCAAGATAATAGGAGATTTCAAGATAAAGTCTTTCGTCAATAATTATCTGTTAGTACCTCGAATTTCAACCCCAGGAATGCGATAATAAAAATCTAACCTCCGATTCTGCCGTGATCCCAGTAATGAACATCACTTCCACAAATTCCAGTTTGCTCGATACGCACGCGAACATCTCGTTCATTGCGAAGTTTTGGAATCGGACGCTGTTCAATGACTGTGTCATGAACAGCCCTCAACACAAAAGCTGGGTTCGATTCCTAGAATAGAATTAGTTGATCAATGAATCAGGCAGAAGAGGAATTTTCCAATGTTGATTTACCATAGTTTTGAGAACTTGGGGTTATAATGCAGGTTGGGACGAAGCAGACAAATTGCGTGCCAAAGCATCTGACCAACGATTCTCATCGTGGTTTTAAAGCCCAAAAGTTAGGCCTGGCTTCCTCTACCATCGAGATATACTGCCCAATTTGGATGAGACTATTTTACAAACTTGAAGTTGTTTTTGTGCGAGGTGCAATTTGAGCTTTGATTATTACCCGACAAAGAAAACCGTCCAGGTCCTTTCATTTCCTTCCAATCCGCGGGGAGGGAACTTCTGCCTTACTCAATTCCCTTGTATTGAAATTTTCAGAATTCTCTGCCACTTCTGGTAGATCGTCGCGTCGGGCCCGTACATCGATGAACATTCAAGTTAAATATAACCATTCCCGAAATAGAAAGCGACCCCACTTATTCAGAGCTCGTTTGGAAGACTATTGCGGTAATACTTCGAGCTACATGAAAGAACAACCAAAACTGCAAATATAAGCTTGAACCGATCATAGCTCCCCCGTGCCCATAAAACTCTCATAGGTTTCTCTATCTCGTTTTGAAAACAAACAAAGACCTCAATCATGTCTGATGGTGCTCTTGACCAAGTTGCAAACTTCACAGTGGGAAATACGCCCCCAGCCCAGGAAAATAGCAGTGTATTCGGCCTACTTTCACTACAGGGCCGAACAGCTATCATTACTGGAGCTGCCGCGGGAATCGGTCGCTCGGTAGCCTATGCATATGCGGAAGCTGGTGCGAACGTTGCCATTACATATAATAGCAACGATACTGCAGTGAAGACTGCAAAGGAGATTGAACGAAAATATGGCGTTAAATGTAAGTCTGTAGCAGTGGAAATTTAGCGATAGCTTGTTCTAACAAAAACTAAAATAGGCAAGGCATACAAGCTAAATGTTAAGTCCAGTGAGGATATCGAAAAGGTCGTCGATCAGATAGTGTGGGATTTTAATGGTCGTCTTGACATTTTTGTTGCCAACTCTGGCATCCCATGGACACAGGGAGCAGCTCTCGGTGGCAAGCTATATCACTATCAAGACGTCGTTCAAACGGATCTTGATGGCACTTTCTATTCTGCAATGGTTGCTGGAAAGCATTTCCGACGCCAACATCTTGAAAGAACAGATTTGAACGGCAAAGCCTTACCATCTTGTTATATAGGTGGATCCTTCATCGCCACAGCCAGTATCAGTGGGCGCATTGTAAATGTTCCACAGCTACAAGCTGCCTACAACGCGGCCAAAGCCGGTGTCATTCACCTGTGCAAGTCTCTTTCTATTGAATGGATCAAGTTTGCGCGAGTGAATTCGGTGTCTCCAGGATATATTGCGACGGAAATTTCCAGTTTCATACCCGCTGAGACTAGGACCATTTGGAAAAGCAAGATCCCCATGGGGTGAGTACTCGAATTTCGAATTGCCATATGACGCCTCAAAGCCATTTCAGAGAATGCTACTAACCGCTTTCTAGCCGCGAGGCCACCCCCGATGAGTTGAAGGGAATTTATCTATACCTAGCAAGCGATGCAGCTTCATACACGACTGGGGCAGACATTGCTGTTGACGGAGGCTACACAATTCCCTGAGAAGATAAACAGCCACCGACAAATCTCATAGGACGTGGGACGGCGTGAAGTTTATGTGACATTGTCGACGGCTGTAGAAGGAACCATTGAAACTACCAATCAGTAGCACGGATGAAAGAGACATGTATTCCTTGAAGGTTCAAATCCATGTAATTACAATACTAGATAGTCGTGCTGATGAGCCAGCCCGAATTCCTCCGTCTAATGTTGTGTTAGTAAGGTTCGTAGAGATACACCAGAATTAACTTACGAAGACCATCCAAGGAACATTTTTTCTTTCTTCCGGGAGTTGCTGGTCTCGAGCTTCCCACACCTTATGAAGCAATGTCTTTGTTGCGAAATTAGACATTTCTGACCTAGCTTTGATTTCTCCGATTCGCATGAGGATGTAATGACGCGAATGGGTGTAAATGCAATCCGTACCGGCGATAAATAGGGGAAGAACCACTAATTCGATCAAGGCACTTTCGCGCGGGATTTGGGCCACAGAATCAAGGATTACAGAGACGGACTCTTGAATTTGAGAGCTGTCTGGTGGTTCTGTGGGGTCGAGCAACCGCAAAGCAATTAATATGCATGTATGTTGAAATGCGTTCGCAACGTGGATCCATAAAGAATCTTCGTCAGGAAATACACAGTCTGAGCTATTCCATGCGTAGAGCTTCTCAATGGAGGACTCGAGAGTTTTCAGGTACTGCCTCACACCAAGGGAGTTTCTTTTGAATGCCTTAGAAGATTCGAGCAATTCGCCCGCTAGAAGCACTAGTTCCCTGGGACAGCCATTGACAGACTCAAAGTTGGTATTTCCCATTATTAAGAGTCGTTCTCTAATGTCCTGTGTGAAGCAGAGTCGATCGGGATGGGAAAAGGCTCGAACTATATCTAACCTGGTATCGGAAAGGCTATAGAGCAACGAACATCATATGTATAGGCGGGTTGCGGAAGTCTTACCAGGCCAAATTCCCCAAAAAGAACATCATGCGATCATTACCGGCATGTAAACAATCCTTCAGGAGAAGCTGAGAACATATGGACATAGCTCCAGATATATGGGCCCCATTTTCTGAGATTCCTGATTCACATATCTGGGCACATTAGTCTGTGGAAGCATGGTGGTGACGTAGTGGAAGCAGAACGAACATCGTGCAATAGAAGTAGCTGAATGGTCGCAAACACTGCATCTCTATTATTTTCATCGAAACTCAAAAGATTTGCTTTCTGGATAGTAGCTCCGAGCGCCGAAATTGCCATCAACCGATAATTTACTGCAACTTCTTCGTAGAGACGTTGATCATTTATCAAACGGCCTAAATGGCATGCCGAAAGTGCGAGAACCGAGTAAAGAACGCCAGCCTGTTTGTAGGCCAGTGGAAGAACATATATTTGATAAGGATTTTCCATCCCTGAATCTGCTGGTTGTGCGATTTGATGTGGGCAGATGACTCGGTCATCTACTCAGAGATCAGTTTTGAGCATAACAAGGCGAAATTGGCCCACTTACAATGCGAAATTAATCTTTCTGCTTCATCCGATGCAATGATCTCATCAATTTCCATTTGGCTGTCGGGTGTTAGGTTCAGCATCGGTGACAACAGCGCTATCTCTGCCTCCTCCTTCTCACTGGCTGTTTCCCCGTCTTCATGGTCAGGTTCGGTCGGTGAAAGCTCAGGAGCTGGAGGCTCGGCCGGCGATGGAATTGTTTGAGCAGGCTCATACTCGAGAGGGGAGAATGTGGATGCTGGGGGGTTTGTGAAATAATTTGTAGAAGGCGCTTCCAAACTCTTCCATTTACCACGGCTAGCAGGACCACAGAAACGAAATTTGTCGGGATAGCCAGCGCATATAACTCCCTTTGAAAGACATCGGTTGCATGCAGGACGTACGCGATCACAGCGTCGCCCCTTTTGCCGGCACGTCGTGCACGCTGGCCCTTGGAATTTCGTGTCAGCAACGATACACTGTTATCAAGGATATTTCTCATACCTCTGGCTCGCATTGCTATTCAAGCAGATGAGTTTCGCTTCTTTGTCTTCTTTGTCTTCTTTGTCTCTAGGCAAATCAACCATGTAACAGAAGGCTGGTGTTTGGAGTTCCAGTTGAGATGATTCCTCAACGGCAGGTCTTGACATAGGAGATCGTTCGTGGCCGTATGATGAACGATCTCCGCAATAGTCTACATATCAGCGGGATGCGGGGTAAAACCGGAGTTGGAGGGTTCGAAATTGGCTTTTCATGCATGATCAACAATTACCTTTGTTGATAGAAACTCTCAACATTCTTGTTGCTACGCGACTAATTACAAAAGTACCAAAGCACAAAACAACGACCATCCAATTTGGGTATCTCCCGGCGCAGCTGCTGGGATATCTGCCTGATTAGGTCTAGCACTTGTGCTTCGTGCACGAGTCTTCAAAGTTTAAATGGTCGTCCAATGACTCCATCCTCGGTTCCTTGCACCCACCCTTCCTCGATAGTTTCTTTCAAGTCCAATACCTGATTATCTGCCCCTAATCTGCCGAGGAGGTCATTACCCCAAAAGCCCTTCGCTGTCTCTGGTCTCCACCTCCACGACTTAGCGAGCCTTGGATCCAGTGTTCCTTCCATGAGGTCCACAACGAAGCCCCCGATGGATGGCAAGTGAGTGAAACCATGACCGGAGTCTCCAGCAGCAATTATCAACGAAGGATTTCTCGGGTGAGCTGTAATCAAGAATGCTCGATTGGGTGTGTCAGCACACCAAAGTGTAGCAGTGTAACTAAACGGTCGATGAGCTAGCTGAGGGGCAGTCTCCTGCAGGAACTCTCGAATGCGTTTCGCGGAAGATGCCGGAATACGATTTATGGGGACTGGAAATGACTGTGGCGAGCCATCCCCGCCATTGCTGTCTGTAGGAAGCACCCAGTTGCAATATCCTGGATGTTCGTCGCAGACTTTGAGCTCCCGCTTGTCCTCATCGGGCTCGATGAAAAACCCCTTTTCGCTGTGGAAAATCACTGGAATATCTTTGTACAGCTTCGCCTCTTCCGGAGACATAGCGATGTGAGCCACTGTCCAGGCTGTTGGACGAAGTTGGTTTTCGAAATCCAGAATCGACGTCGCATAGGCTCCTGCAGTTACGATGACTCTGTCTGCAAAGTGCTCACAACCGTCTGCCGTGACAAGTCCGACAACATCATCGTTCTTGTAAATCAGCCTTTTCACGAGACCTCGGGAATTTCCAGAAATGAAACGGGCTCCAAGTCGTGCTGCTTCGCGTGCTGCAGCAACCATCGCCTTACGCGCATGGACCCAGCCAACCTCGGATTTTCGGTGCCATCCTTTCCATCCAGGGAATTGGCCAGTGAGTACACCCGTTGGCATGCTGTCCCGAAATTCCTCCGGCGTTTTCAGTTCCTTGAATAGATGTGGACTGTGTCGGATCTCTCTGTTTTGTACAGTTTTAACTGCTTCCGGCGACGAAGCAGCCAGAATATAGCCCACATCATGGAAAAATGGGGTGAAGACAGGGTCTTTATTCCATCCTTCTTGGGCAGCGGAGAGCATAATACCTGCTGCAACTGCCTCATCGTCTCCTTCTGCGAATGAACCTGAAATAAATTAATTCACACTCCGATCTCGTGGAATGAGGTATATCGTACCTGCTTCTAGGACTTTGTTGATGTCATTACCAGCTGAGATCGCTGATGGAACTGAGAATGGGTCGAAAACTGTGACATTCTTGTAGCCACGACGTAAGAGATGCAAAGTAGTTGAGCATCCCCATGTCCCACCACCGACGACAAATATCGTTGAGTCTTGAGTCAAACAAGAAGGCATAGTTGAGGTTTTTCTTCGTATCCCAAAAAAGTATTCCTGAAATGAAACCTGTCGAGGGGAATTTCACAGGTTATAGACGGACGTACCGAGTGATGGAGAAATCCCTGGCATGCAGCCACCTGATGAACCTTTGCCATAAGCGGGCATACTTACTGAAAATGGAAAAGACTCCAGTATCTAAATCAGGGACTTCAACTGTTGTGTGGTAAAGAAGCCGACCCAATTATTTTTCCCAATTCGCCACCAGCATCGGTCCATCGTAACCTAGGCTCGAGATTGTCTTTGATTTCTTTGCCTTTCTTGCCTTCCTGAATTTTCCATTTATTTTTCATTATCTTTTTCTTCCATTCTCTTTCTATTCATTTATTCATTTATTTAATTTTTCTTTTCAAAAACTTGCTATCATGAGCGAATTCAAACGCATTACCCAATATCCTCCTTAAAGAACAGCTAGGAGACGTTAGTTATCAAGGTGATACGGAAACAAAATATCCGTTGCCGCGCCATTACTTGGGGTCACGGTGTTTGCTGTAATTGCGATTGTCGCGTCTACTGGGAGCATTTCCTGCCCCCCCCCCCCCCCTTTTTTTCTGATTTCGCAGCCTGGCCGACCTTTTGCTCTGTGCTGAAAAGGAAGACAAGTTATAGGAGCCAATGGATCAAGTTTCAAGAAGGTAATAATTTTAAAATCGTGAAATTAAGTCTCGTAGAACTTTACATCAACACTGAGGCATGCCAATGACGGAACTTTATTATCGCGAACTCGTACTTCGAGTCGATATTTTCGTAAAATTAATGCGAGTCAAACTTCAAACTATCCGGCGGAATCTTCTCTCCGGTTACGAGGACCTTCTTCAAAGCCAATGAACTTTGACATCGACCTGGATTTTACAGCAATATTGCAAAAAGGAGAGTATTCTGAAATACCTCATGCAGAAAACACCTTGGATACAACTTAATATCCCTCGTTTCGCTTTAAGAATGAAAAGAAATCGAATTAAAAAGAAAGTAAAGAGGTATTTACGCTTACTATAACAAGCATATATTTAAAGAAAGAGTGTCGGGTTTCATTCATGTGTACGGAGTACTATGGAAATCTCACACAGGGCTGCTATATCAAACTTCTAGAAAAGGCATAGTCCGCCGCTGGCGGACAGCACGGAGCCTGTAGTCCACTTAGCATCATCGGAACACAGGAATGCTACCAATGGTGCTACATCGTCGACCTCTCCAACTCGTGCAGCAGCAGGAGTAGACTCAATCATGGGCTGCATCTCCCGCAAGAATTTCTCATCACTCTGGAACCATTGGTCTAATAGAGAATGGTTGGTCAGCATAAGATTTAGTCAATTTCAGATGGCATAATTACCTGTAGCAATGGGACCTGGATTGATACAATTGACAGTCACGCCGTACTTCTGGCCGAGCTCTTTTGCCCATACACGAGCAAACGACTCATTCGCTGCTTTCGTAGCTGCGTAAACGGTCTGCTGTGGAACACCCATTCGAGCTCCGGCCGATGAAATAAAAACAATTCTACCTCCTATCGCGATATGAGGTAGAGCCGCCTGAGTGAGAAAGAGTGGGCCTCGTACGTTACAGTCGAAGTGAGTGTTATAAAAGTCCAGTGTTGTATCCTCCAGATCAGCGTCTAGTCCTTGAGCAGCGCTGGCCGGTTGTTAGTCATGCATCCACCTGAGCCGAGCCTTTTTGTAAGACCTTACTTGTGAACCAGTATATCAATCTTGTTTTTTGGGCTCAAGGATACCGCTGCCTTAATCAATTTGGGAATATCTTCCAATTTGCTGACGTCGGCCTGGCATATGACGCCCTTTGAACCGGCCTTTTCGACCTCGGCCAGAATTTCGGCGGCCTTGTTCCTGCTTGCATCAGACACGTAATTGACAACAACATGAGCACCCCTTTTTCCAAGGATAGTTGCTATTCCGGCACCAATTCCTCTGTGAGCAACCATCAGCTATTCATTCGGTACGCAGAGCTCATAGGAAACTTACCGAGAGGAGCCCGTGACAATAGCGGTTTTGCCAGTCAAGTCAATTCCCGTGAAATCAGGCATCTTTTCGGCTTATGTATGATTAAAATTTTCCTTTATTTTTTTTTGGTTGCAATGTCTTCCAGGGGATTGTAGGCATTATAGACGATAATGACTATCTCTTATATTTCGTAAACAAGGCAAAGCCGAGACGACAGAATGATGGCGAGGTGTCTGACACAAATACCTAAACGGGATCCCCGCGCTAGTACTAGTCATATCGCAGGTGAGTTGGCGTCTAGTTACTGTTCCTACTAATAGTAATGCAGAATAGGGATATTCCGTCAGCTAGCGAAAGACCGAATGTGGAAGTTGGCCCAGCAAGCGGGCTTGGGGCGGGGAAGGGGGGGCAGGAGGGGTCTGTGGACCTGAGCAGCTATCGGAACAGACTGCAACCAATAAAAATGATTTTCTCACATAGTTGATGTTATTAGAAGAAATAGGGGATAGTTACAATGATGTTAATCGGGCAGATTCTCACTTCGCTAATACCCCGCAGCAGACGAACTGCACCATTCTGGCCGAGAAAGAAGGTTGAGAGAGGAAAATTATAATTTGCGGCTGCTTTGTGAAGTTGCCGATGTGATATCCTTAGAATCAGTGAACTTTGAGATTCTGACGCCTCAGGCGACCTTTTAGCCCTTGCTCTTAGTTAAAGCTCAACCTGTAAAGATATCTGTTCCCATCTGCATAATTGTGTAGATCTCCAGGAATACCAAGGGATAGAATTAGTTGCATAAACAGATACTAAACATGAAAGAACTATTGTCAATCATTGGTATGTGATGTATTTCTGGCATTGACGAGGTGAAGACCCTACCAGTAGCTTAGCTGGTAATCCAGCTTACTACTAGTAATACATGTATTTGAGCCGAGAACAAACTTTCGGGGCAAATAATAGTAGAAATGCTACTTCCTGAGGGAGCTTTACGAGCAGATTGTAATGGTGGGCGGAAAAAGATTAAATGAAAATGAAAAAAACCACAGAAAAGCTTGATTTCTCAACACTATAGCCTTGATCCGATACCTATTGAATGCTTTACCTAGCGCAGTACCCACCGTCTACCACAAAGTCAGATCCGGTGGTGTATGTACTAGCATCCGAAGCTAGATACAGGTAAATGCCCTTCAACTCCCGGGGATCAGCGTCTCGTCTCATCGGCGTCAAAGAGTACCAATTCTCTTTTATAGAAGGAGAAATTTGGTTGCTAATTGGCGTATTGATATACCCGGGTGATACTGAGTTGACGCGGCAAAAATCTACCCATTCAATGGCTAGTGACTTTGCCAGGTGGATCACTCCAGCCTTGCAAGCATTGTAGCAGGCTTGCTGCTGGGGGAGATTGACGATATGACCAGACATGGACCCAGTAAAGATAATGTTTCCTGACCCCTGATTTCGGAATATATGAGCTGCAGCGCGAGCACAATAGTATGCACCTGACAGATCCACATCCACGACGTTTTGCCAGCCGGTAAGACTATCGTCCAGACCACCACCCTTGGAGGGTATGCCTGCATTTGCGATCATCACGTCAAGTCGGCCAAAATCCTTGACGACTTGGTTCACGGATTCTTGAACCTGATTGTAATAAGATCAGCTATATAATTTGGAAGTTGGAAGCCTTTACTCCTGCGGATGTGAAAAAAACAAGACGGGTACTAGTAGAAAGACGAAATAGACGAAAGCAGAAACACCAAGCAACTTACTTTATGAAAGCTCTCGACTGCGCATTTGTATGCCTTGGACTTAACATTGTATGACGCGACAAGCTCGGCTGCAAGCTGGTCCGCATTGGGAGATGTTTTGTAAAACAGTGCCACATCGGCACCTGCTTCTGCAAGCCCTTTAGCTACTTCATAGCCAATTCCACCCGATCCGCCCGTGACGATGACTACTTTGCCAGCCATGTCAAACATCTTAAACACGCTGTCCGGCAAGACAGGGTTTGGTCGGCGAATACTCTTCACTTCTGGTGAGAGTACCAGAGAAGATGTGATAGACTGTAAACGCTGAGAAGCCTGCGATGACATTGCTGCGTCTGGATCGTGTACTTATTTTCGTTTGGAATGAACAGTTCAATTAATCCAATTGAAGATCCCTATCTATGATGTCTATGATCCTAGCCCCTCTCTAACATTTATATCGATCCCTCACGACTCCAAGGAAGCGAAATCGGAACTTGATGATTTCCCAATGCAGTAGATCTACGAGCGGTTGAACGAAAACGCTTCTACCGTTGTAATTTACCTCCTAGGGAACATTGGATAGTCTACATTTTCTCTTTGCCCTGATAGATTATTCCCAGTTCAAACAAAAGATGCAGCTAGTTTGGAGTGCATAGGATCAATTACCATTTCTGCTCACTCGGACTTCCAAAGGGGAAGTTGAGCAATTGAGTACTCACGATGAGCCGTCGAAAATACAGGGTTCGCGGGGTTCATCCAGTACCAGTCAGTTTGGAGATGGCTTTCAAACCACATGCGCGCAATCCTGGTCTGTCGATCAGCAGGGATGTGTAATTCTGTGACTCTAGGGCGTGCTATAGCGGCCTGGAGCTCGCATGCTGATATAAGCATATTTTTCCTGATTTTGAGCTGGCAGAAAGCTCAAACTTACTGGAATTACACATACAGAGAGCCTTGCAGAGAGAAATCAGTCAAAATCTTCGTCCAACGCTTATATAAGCAAAAAACCTCCATTCTGACTGCCATAGTAAAACTGCAGGTTAAATTGACAATTTTAAAGGCTAGAATCATGCAATTTAACCTATAATTTGACCTACAATTCTACAGTTGCTCACATACGGTAACGCAGCACGCATATATAATTCAAACTATCAAAAATGAAGCAATTCGTACCCATACAAAACGTATAATCTCGAGTAACCCAGGAGGTTAGGCATCGCCTGACTGCAGGCGATCCACAACCCGTCTTCGACTACGGCGAGCTAGTACTAGTGAGGCAGGACGTGCTCGCTTCCGGGGCCTCGCTATCGCTCCCTAGCGGCGAGGGTTTAGAGACCTCGCTATCGCTCCCTGGCGGTAAGGGTTTGGAGACCTCGCTATCCCCACCTCTTAATCCCTTATATCCAGTATCGTTACCGGCGATGACACAGCTACGGCTAATCCAGACGGCGAGCTAATAGCTAGTAAGGCTTCCTGCCTAGCCGCCCTACCTTCTCCTAGTATCCTTATTTACCTATTATCCATATCTCGCTCCGTAATATCCTCGGTATTAAATAGAGTATCATTATAGGTTTCGCGATATATCTCCGTATCCTCCCATACCTCCTCGCACTTAAAGATAATACAGAATTTTATCTACTCTATCTTAGTAAGGATATCCTAGACTAAGCAGAATAGGTCCCCCTTAAGACCCCTAGTATATAGCGCCCTAAGATTCCTATTCTCCTTCTTAACCTCCTTAGCTAACTTAATCTAGTTAGCGGGGTTAAACTCGAAATAGGTAGCACTAGGCATCCAAGGAATAATATAATCCCGTACGAACTCAGTTAGATCCCGGACTCTATTAGAGTTCCTAAGAATCATAGAGAATTTACCTATTTAAACAGGACACTAATTAGTATACGTCTTTTCTAGCATTATAGTATATCGTATAAACCATAGACCTTTCTTCACTAGCGAGAGAACTACTCTATAGTACTCTAGATAAAGGGTAACCGTCACTAATATCTTCTCTAAGACTAGCTTCGGTTATAGCGTATTCGTGGTTATACTTATATAAGACTATCGGACTTACTAAGCTATACGTGGCCGAGGCTAAGGTCGCTATTACTACTACTACTACTCCTGCCCTAGGGGGTCGCTACTATCGCTCTTATATAGTATACTACTGCCGCTTCTTTAGAGCGTATTAAAGCGAGGCTGATTTAGGGGCTAATTAAGGAAGGGTAGAGGTATAGGCGTAGATACTAGTATAGGCTTAGGAAGTATAGGAAGTGTAGATTATTAATTTAAAAGATAAAGTCTTATTAGCTAGTGGATAGACTCCTTAACTTCATTAATCTAAGCCTAGAAATCTACTATTTTATAGTAGTTAAAGGTTAGTTTAAAAGGTAGGGATTTTTTAAAGAGGAGGAATGATGAATCTATCTTACTATAGAACTACTATATCTAAGAGATTTATCTCGTTTGCTCGTAATAATTCTAGTCTTAACTAGTCTAATATAAAATTAATATATCTAATCTACCACCGCTTCCCGCTCGTCTAACTAGGCTTTGGTA
>JAYXSE010000015.1:0-37182 GCA_037356155.1 Penicillium sp. D9
AATCAAAAAAAAGTCTTGGCAAAAATAATGCAAAATCAGGCAGAAATCAGGCCAAAATCAGGCCAAAATCAGGCCAACATAGAACCCATGGGGGCCCATGGGCCCCCATGGGCCCAGTATGGATTTTATGGGTTGGGGTGGGTTCTGGAATTTGATCATGGGCCGGGCCCATGCCGAAGCCTAGTAAGGCGTAGCATATTACTAAGCAGAATTCTATTTAGAAGGAGTTTATAAAAGAGGTAATTTAATAGAGCAGAAAGATAAAATAGAGGAGTAGTAATCAGTATTACGGACCCACTTAGGACGCACCACTCTAAGACCATAGAGGGCTAATGGTTCCTAGGAGCCATTCAGCTATGCTTACCGCCCGCGCTATTTATGGCCTTACGCTTACCAACATACGGAATACTTAATTATACTATAGGACGGTTAGCGGTAGGCTGAAACTGGCCGCCTTAGCATAATAGGAAAAACTCCGCCTTAATAATAAGGCATTAGTAGGATATAATCACGTAAGGCGTAACCCTTAGTAATTAGGTAGTAACCTATCTATTTAAATAGAATAGACCTAATATAATAGTAGGAACGGACCTATTCTAGCACTAGGATAGGACTATAAAGGACTAGCTATATAAGGATAGTTATTATTATATATATATTTAGTTCTTCGTGTTTAATTATATATTATTACTTAGAACCTATAGTTCTAGCTTTATATTTATTTCGTACTTAATATAACTACCCTACTAGGAGAGGTATACTTAGTCTCTTATTACTTAATATAGACCCTAAGTATAGCTTAACTAGGCGTACTACCTAGTACTACCTAATAAGAGTCTACTCTATAGATCTAAGTCTATATAAGGCCTATAGGCAACGGTATAATTATGACTAAGACTAGAGGACGAGCCTTAACGTATATATATGACTACTACGAACGATACTTACTATGACTAGTTAGCCGTGCGTAATAATCAGCTCGTGGATTAACCCAATACTCCTAACGTATAAGTAATAGAGATAGGTAATATAGATATAAGGATATTATTAACCCTTCTATAAGGATCGTAAGTAGTTTTTCTTTATTTCTTATTTACGGATAGACCGAGCATGTTTAAAGCAATCATTATAGGATTTAGAACTCTAACTTATATTACTTCGGATACTTCGCCTTATTATTATATTATTTTGATCCCTAGGATCTACCCCTCGATCTATCCTCTCTGAACTAAGCCGCATACCTTTTACTTTATTATCTAAGATAATTATTTTTAATCCTTTAATAATCTATAACCTATTATATCGACCCTTAAGGACCTTAACCCTAAGCGCGAGACTAGAGATAAGAAGTAGGACTAGGGAGATAGCGACGAGAAGAAGCCTAACGATAACGAGGATATGATATAGAATAACTAGGATGAGTTTCTTATACCTAAGACTAAAGTGAGAGATAATAAAGACTTAACTCTACTAATAGAAGAAATACTTAAAGGGGAGTAGGAATTAATAGATATAGAACCTATAATAACCGAAGAGGGCGACTTCTTATATTCCCTAAGTAGTCTAGAGCCGATATTAAACCCAACGAGCCCATAACTATATATATAATAACTGGTGACTGATTCATATAAGTCATAAATAATAGAGAAGTTATCTTAATAGAAGGATATAGAGGAGATATAGGATAATATAGGAGAAGTATTAACCGCCTAGGTTAATAGTCTATTAGGTAAAATAAGCTAGCGTATAATGAGACCTTATTATTAATAATATAAATAATTTCAGGCGAAAGATAGAGTTAATATAGAAGCTAGATGGTCCTTAATTAATCACCTTATTAATCTAAAGTTAGTCCTAGAGAAGCGATATATAAGATTTGAGGAATTCTATAATATTAAGACCCTACTAGATAAATTGAAGCGATATATAAGATGCGAGGAATTCTATAATATTAAGACCCTACTAGATAAATTCTCTAAACTTAATATAGAACATTACTTAAAGAAGAAGCTAAGTAACCTTGATATTTTAGAGCTAATATAGTTCCGACCGGTTTTAAGTAAGCAATTCTAGGTTACTTTTAACTCTATAGGATAATTACGCCAGAAGTATTAGTACCTATTAAGTGCTAAGGATAAGAAGGGACTTAATATTTTCCCACTAGGCCTTAGAAAATCTAACCACCGCGATAACGCGATCTAAGATACGACTACTCGTAATATAATATTACTAACCGCTAGTAGATAATCTAGAATCAAGAAAGTCATTTCTATAAAGACCATTTGAGATATAACGGGGAAGTATATTAATCTAGACTATATATAGAAAGAGGGGATCAATATATAGGAGGATATAGTATTTAAGAGAAATATAGTTAAGGATCTAGATATAATCCTAGCTAGAGCTTATAAGGGCTGAGGTTTTAAGAAGAAGCTTATTAAAGAAGTCTAAGATATATAGTAGGAATACCTTAATTTAACCAGAGCTATATAAATTCAGTCTTCGTAATATAACTAGTAAATTATAGCCCTAGTCTATACTAATAAGAGACTCTAGACATAATATAGAGAGATACGTAGTCACTACTTCGCTACCTAAGAAGAGTTAAACTAATACTATATACAGGACGGATTAAGTATGATTAAAGAGGATTTCTTTTCTAATAATACCGAAGAAGAACGCGAAAAGACGAAGAAGCTAAGGATACGTAATACCCTATTATTATTATTATTACTAGATACTATATTAGCTAAAATAACTAAAGCCACTTCGATATCACTAGTAGATAATCCCTCTAAATCTCCTCACCCTACTACCTAGTTTAATAACTACCCCGAAACCTCTACCAATACTTAATACCCTAAGTTAATATAAGAGCGCGCCGAGGTTATAATTATAAGTTCCCTACTAATAATCTTCGAATTCTTTTATAATTTCTCACGGTCCACTTTCGTCTATTAATATAAGAAAGCAATAAGTATCGCTCATCGCACTAAATTTCCGTGCCTAGAAATTTCCACGGCTCGGGCCCCTATGAGAACGGTAATTACGGGGTATTATTCTTCCTTATGTTTCATGGGTTACGGCCCAGGTTCGGCCCCGGTCATGGGATCCGAGGTCTCTACTTAGTCATTACAGATAGTCATTCTAAGTTTCCAATTCGTCGATAGTTCCTTAGTGAATCTAACCCACAATTTTACCAATTCATTACCATTTTCGTTTCCGAGTGTTTCAATCAAATTCCCGCAGACTGAGTGTAAGTCTGTCACCGTGCCTGGCAAATCAGATGTCAGTCTATGGCTCTGGAAGGCGTCGATCACTTTCCAGAATCCTCATGTGGCGCAAGACCCGCTGCAGATGTAACACCCCGGGACCACGAGCTATGGTAAATTTTTCTAGTTCATGATCAAACAGAAATTCTAGTCATGGTGCTGATGAAGGGCCTTGACCGGACTTACAAGTAGGGTTCCGAAAGGAATAAAGGAATGCGAATAAACGCATTATTCATATTCGCATTCATATTATTCATATCGTGTATTTTATCCGCATTAATACTTTCTCCGGTATAGCTGTCATCGTATTACTGAAATACGCTTAGAGGTCGATTTCACGATGCCATCACTTCATCAGCGACGCTGGACCGCGGATTCTCGCTTGTAGATATATGCTGGAATGTAGCATCCGCCTATTTAGGCTTGGAGACAGTTTGTCATTCTGTAGTGAAGCCATTCAGGAGGGTTACCTTGTTCACAATGTCTGCCTATACATAATTTAACAACGGCCACAAAGATGTACGAAGATTATATATATCTGCCAACCGAGTTGTAATTCATTTTGGTCAAATTATTGAATAGACCCGCTCAGTCCTCTGGCACATCTTTACTCCATTTCAAACCTCGTCCATAGAATTAACTCGAAAAACGACACGTAAAAACGCGTTTACATTACGACGCAGAGCTTTCGGTGACCCTAACTACATTTTGTTTACGTTCAAAATCATCAGTATCGTGTCGCAGAAAACCGAGAAGAGACCTATCAACTTTCCACATCAAGAAGTGAATAAAAAGCGCGAGAATGATTGAGTTTGTCAGGGGTCGTCTTATCCTCAAATTCCTTGCCATTTTCCACTGTAGGGGGTATTGATAAGTATTTGGTTTCTCCGCCGGTCAACTGGTCCCACCATATGATCGGTGATGCGGACGCAGAATGGGTTCTGAAGTGGTGGAAAGCCAACGCGTTTAATTTTCCACTCATGGCGAAAGCCGCTCGCGATTATCTACCTGTCCCTTCGGCAGAGGTACTGTACCAAGGCCTTACTTAGTGCGGATCTTATATAAACTAGACCGTGCTAAGTTGACAGTTGCCATTAAATGCATCCTACCTGGTACCATGGTAATCAACTTTTACCACCCAACTCTAATAAGGCTAGATATGACTCTTGGGTTTTAGATGCAGTGCCATTCATGGTGCATTTTCTCAACTTAATATAGGGCAATTCATGAAATATTAGTAGATCCCAAGGAATGAGCAGCAGTCGCTAGGGAGGAAGCCGAGTTTTCTATCGCATCTCCGTCTATAATATCACATCAATGCAGTGATCTTGGGTTCTTAGGCTTTGATGCTATTAGTGTTAGGTGAAGGGGGTTGAACGGCTGTCCTCAACGCAACAAGTTCAAGTCAATGAACCATCCGCGCTAAAGCCCTGGTGATAGGGCTTAATAAAGAAAGGTCCTTTCGAAAGATCTTAAAGCAGGACTTTTCTTTACTGTACAGCCCAGAATAGTTACATAGGAGGTTTTTCTGTACTAGAGGCGCGGTCTCGAGACGTGTAACAGTACCAGTTTGATATATGACAGGATGAGGAATTGATGCACTGGCTAGTACTGAACATGTCCAATAGAATCAGTTGATTTGATTGAAGGTTTCTTCTGATCGGTTGAGCGATCTCTGGGGACTACTGTCCGTGCTCTGGCGTGTTATTACACTATATCCGAGTTTAGTCCGAATACCATACAAATACTAGGGGAAATTGGGTGAACGATGAACAAGCCTATCCAAAAAGGTCCTAGCGGTAATTGACCGCTTCCTTAGTTCGTCATATAGTCCTTTCAGTATTTCACGTCACATGATATTCTCTCGGAATGTGGTCCTTACAGTACGGACTAGTACGGGCATAGCCAATTGCGTACTTGAGAGTGTGAATTGTTATATACTACTGAAGATGGAGAATAAATAAGGGGTTGGGCTTAGTCAGGTCGTTGAGAGCCTTACGATCGTCAGGCAGATGGGGGTGCTGAATATTCCTCGGGCGCACTAGTAAAATGGCGACCCTCTTTTGTCGACATATTCACCTGAATACTGCCTAAAGGAGTATTCTAGTAGTAAACCATTACAGCAGAGGGAATGCCATTCCATCGCCTCTGGGATCACTGCCCGCACTATAAACGAGCTGCCCATCATCATAGTGCATCCGAATAATCTGACCCCGGCCAAACATCGACCGCTCCCACCCCTTCAGCACCTCAATCTTGTGACCGAGGCTACGCAGCCCTTCGACCACCTCGTCACTAATTCCCTCCTCAACACAGACGGTCCGGTCCTGATTCTCTGATGTCGGCGCCTTAATGCAGATACGCGGTGAGTCTAACGCTGCCTGTGGATGATATCCGAACACGAGCATGTTAAGCAGCACCTGCACATGTCCCTGCGGCTGCATGAAGCCACCCATGACACCGTACACGGAGTGCAGAGAGTCGTCCACTATGTTCGTGATCAGAGCAGGGATGATGGTGTGGTAGGGCCGTTTGCGCGGAGCCAGGGCATTAGGGTGTCCCGGCTGAAGGGAAAAGTTGGCGCCTCTGTTCTGCAAGGTGAAACCACAGCCGGCAGGGATAATGGCCGTTCCGAAGCCGGCATAGTTGCTGTTGATGAAGGAGATTCCATTGCCTTCGCGGTCCGTCACGGCGAAGTATACCGTGTCGCAGTGGTTATGCGCTGGGCTGCCGTGGTCCAGAAGGTCGGCAACACCGTCTGACGAGAATAACCTCGCTCGTTCGGCCAGGTACTCGTGCGCGAGCAGGCCCTGAGATGGCACTTGCTCCACGTCCGGGTCTGTCACCCACCACGCTGCGTCAGCGAAAGCAATCCGCAGACTCTCAATCACCGCGTGGAGGTACTCGGCCGAGTTGTGTTGGGATTCACTGAACTTCGGGATCTTGCCGGCTCGGTCTAGCTCCTCCATGATTCCAAGTGCCATCAACGCCACGATACCCTGGCCGTTTGGCGGGTGCTCCCAGATCTCGACGCCTTGGTTGGGCTCTCTGTCTGTTCCAGGTGTTTGCTTGGAAACAATATCTTGACCGGTGAACTTGAGTGAGATGGCGTCCACGTCTTGTGTGCCGACTTTGGCGTGGTGGGCTAGATCCTCGAGCGCCATATATCCACCCTGGCTTTGCACGACCTTGACAATCTCCTGTGCAATTCGGCCCTCGTAGAATCCCTTCTTGCCCTCGGCTGCTAATGTGCGGAAAGTCTTCGCCAGTGTCGGATTCTTCATGATCTCGCCCGGACGTGGACTGCGCACTCCATCCTTTGCTACAGGGTCCTTTTTGAGCATCTCACGGAAATTGGGGGATGCATTGCGGATTTCCGGTTCAGCTTTATGCCACTAATCACGGTCTAAGTTAGCCCACAAAAATGTAGCGACAAAAAGGTTCCAGGATACTGACACTGTGGGACGAATTCTCCGACACCACAAACCCTTCTTCACCCATCTCAATCGCTGGCTGCAGGATCTGTTCCATGGACAGCTTGCCACTGCCAAACCGTTCAATTGTATCCACCCAGCCCGCAGCAGCACCAGGAACTGTTGCCGCGAGAGCACTCAACATGGGAATACTGCCCGGTGCACCAGGAGCCAGGTTCAGATCCTTGCGCACCTGCTCCAATGTGGCCTTGCCAGCGTATCGACCGGATCCATTCATTGCGTGCACTTTTTTTGTTTGTGCCTTATAGAAAAGGCAGAACATATCACCTCCGATTCCGGTTGAACCAGGTTCTGTCATGTTGAGTCCAGCAGCTGTTGAAACGGCGCGCAATCAGTATATCGTCTTCGCTAGAGCTTTGAAGTATATTCAGAGCTTACCAACGGCAACAGCAGCGTCCTAAAGCGGAATTCGGGTTAGCCTCTTACATACCAACTCGGGCATGTAAACACATAGCATATAACATACCGCTGCATTTCCACCCTGACTCAGAATCCGGTGTCCGGCCGCAGCGGCCAATGGCTGAGTACAAGATACAATGCCATGCTTGCTGTGGACAGTACTGCGGCGACTAGCAAAGGGCGCGAAGTCGGCCTCCGACCTGGCGTAAATGGATTTCGCATCAAGCGGCATCTTGAATATGGTATATTTGGCTGGAATGAGGAGTAAAAGCAAACGCAAGAGCAAAACAACCTCGGAAGAAGTGTTGTTGAGGGGTCATAGACCTTATAGTTATATGGGAGCAGTAGATCCCCGGCTGATTGAGTTGCAGCGGGATACGACTCTCAAAGCACCTACTTAATAGGGAAAAAGGAGGGGCGCAATAACCCGCTGTCCTGGGATTGGAGAAATTGGAGTCTATCTTATCAGGAAACGCGGTCATTTCCCCAATCAATAATTAGCCGACAGTTGCCGAGCTCGGGCAAAATTGATAGCTGTACAAAGTAGACTGTAAAGTAGACTGTCAGAGCTAGGTAGTAAATGATTACTGCTTGTAAATGTTATTGAAGTGGTTGCAGAAATAAAGTGGGTAAGGCTGGAGATATTCGATTGGGGGGAGGATGAGTGATGGGCTTTGGATGAATTAGAATCTTGACTATATTACGAGAAAAAAAAAAAGGCACAATAGGATTCTGGCCGAAAGAAGGCCAGAAGCTCATCGTATCCTGAACTACATTCCGTAGCCACCAACACGGACCTGCACCTGCGCCCAGGTGGACCAGGAACCATAATCACACATAGAGCACTGCAATCTAGGCTACGGGTACTCTAGAGAGCAAACTTGATCATGAGTGCTAGTTCGTGTTCACTCTGAACTGATCATGAAAGGAGAGACCACCTTCCGCATTAGGGATAGATCCTAGGTAGCCGGATTCGCTTATGGTGGTGAGCCTATAAATGTAGCCACGATAGATTAGTGGAAATGCCGTTGATCAATAAGACGCGAATCTGCATTATACTAGTGAAAGAATTAAATTCATATTTAATATGCAGATTTTTCCTCACTCCACTGTGTACCGCGTGCGATTCTTCGGTTCATTTGTTGATCTTGTTGTTGTACCTGGAGGAACGGCACAGAACCACATTTCATGATGGATCATAATTGAGCCGTATAGGTTACCATTGGGGGGACCCTCTCAAGGCTCTTAATGTGGCGCTTTGAATAGGCTCCGGCGATGGAGCGGCTGCCCGTCGTCTGCGAGCACACTCACCACAGTCATAAGCGGCACCGCAGCGGGTGACCCTGGTGAGCCTGCTCGAAAGGAGTTGGGTCGACATATCTCCAGTGCTTGGTGTAGAGCACGCCCAAGTTTCTGGGACTGAAAGAATTGCTTGAGACCCTTCATGGTTGTTAGTCGAAGAAATAGAAAATGATCCCCTAGGACAGTGTGACAGAAGAAGAAGGATGGCGCCCGATAGGAGTGCAAGTGCCAGATCCATGTACTCCCTTGATCCAAACGAGCACGTGAGCGGCAGCCGACGGGTTGGATGGTTGCGCAAAAGGCGGCGGTCGCGATGATACGAAGGAGCCATGGAGGGATAGATAGTGAGAAGGGAAAGGGCCCCTCGCCGAGCGGTGACGAGGCCATGGCATTCATTATGTGCAGTTTCTGTGTTTGTCGTTTTACATTTCTATATTCGAGGACGACCGATTAGAAACTCGCACTGTGAGCTTCATGAAACGGTCGTCCAGTGGGCTGGTGCCCGCTTTCCAGCAGTCGGCAGACCTGACTGCACTTCCGCATAGCAGCATATATACTAGAGCGAGCTACATCGGGCAGATGAATTCATCATCATATGGCGGGCACCGGACCAAATCAGGTAGAACAGGAATTCTTGGTATGGAATAAAACTCTCTATTAGTATTGCACATTCAACGCTAAAGAGGATCAAGCGCGTGACTATGAAGGACAAAGACCCGTGTGAATTGAAAATGTATATGCGGGGAGTTCATTCGAGCCCAAATAAAGAAATCATTGGGGATATGTACAGTATGGGGTAACCCCGCTCGGGGAGATTTTGACGGCAAACTACCTTCCTCTTCAGGCTTAGTATCCTAGCCGCTCATGCCAGTGAGAAAGAGGTAAGAGCAATAGTTAACAACGTAACTTATAAGAATAATCTAACACCCGGCATTTTCAGTCTCGTATCCAGGTCTGCTTCACCCAAAAACCTGCAGATTTCGACACAACTCCGCACCAATTGAGCAGTTTTAGCTATTATTGGTTTCACTTATCATCTCAATACCCGAGATGGCACATGCGCCCGGAGGGGCCGAGGGGCCTGCACAAAGCACACCGGCATTCCAAGAGGCCATTACTCCCGATGAAGTCAAGGACAGTGACGAAGCCCTCACTTTCCTACGGAAAGAGGAGGTTGGCGATGAGAGTCAATATGTCGATGAGAAAGCACTGCTTTGCAAAATTGACTGGATGGTCATGCCATTGATGTTTTGTTGTTATTTATTGGAGTACCTGGACAAGAGCCTCTGTAAGTTCCTGCGATCTGGAAATTGAATTATTCTCTGACCATAGTGTATAGTGAATTATGCCTCTGTGATGGGTCTTTTGGACGACGCAGATATCAGCACAAACCAATATGCAAATTTATCGCTTCTGTTCTACGTGGCATTCCTTGCATTCGAGCTCCCACATGCCTATTTAATGCAACGCTTCCCGGCTGCTAAATATCTGGGCGTCATGGTTATTTGCTGGGGTGCAGTTGTTGCCTGCACGGCGGCCTGCAACAGCTACGGATCGCTGGTAGCCGTGCGGTTTCTTCTCGGTATGTTCGAATCTACGATCAGTCCATCACTCATTATCATCACAACCATGTGGTATAAGACGAGTGAGCAGCCCATCAGAGTAGGGTTGTGGTACATCGGAGTGGGGACAGGCTCTATCCTAGGCGCCTTGATCTCTTTCGGCTTCCAGCACTATAAAAGCCAAACTTTCAAGAGCTGGCAGATCATGTTCTTGATTGTGGGTCTTCTCACAATGGTAATCGGAGGCCTCGTTATCTGGCTGTTGCCCGACAATCCCATGTCATCGCGCCTGTCTCATGCGGAGAAAATCATGGCTATCGAGCGCATCAGAGGAAACAACACTGGCATCGAGAACAAGCACTTCAAACCTTACCAAATTGCAGAATGCCTTCGAGACCCCCAGGTTTTATTGCTCTCTCTGTTAACAATAGCTGGCAGCGTCCCCAATGGAGCTGTGAGCTCGTTTCAGAGTATTGTGATTTCAAGCCTCGGCTTCTCTGATGAGCAAACGACAGTCCTGCAGATCCCTAGTGGAGTTATTGCTGTCCTAAGCGTACTCTCTGCAACGTGGCTGGCGAGCAAATACAACGCTAGAGGCCTCAATATTATTGCATGGTCAGCAATTGGAGGATTAATTGGCGGTTCACTCTTGGCATTCTTGCCTGAGGATAATAAGGCTGGTAAACTGGTCGGAAATTACCTTTGCCAGGTTGTTGGGGCATTCTTACCTTGCGCATACTCTTTTGCCGGGGCTAATTTTGCTGTAAGTTGCTCTTTTTACAACTGTCATGGTCAAACTCGATGGGACTTCTTCTGTGGCAAACTAAATCTTTCCGCAGATTTAACTGACCGTTACTAGGGACATACTAAAAAGGTTACGGTGAACGCGATTATCCTTATGAGCTTCTGTGTCGGCAACATTCTTGGTCCTCTTACATTCCGCGACAAAGATGCGCCAAATTTTACACCCGCGAAAATAACCATCGTGGCAGTGGATTCTGTTGCCATTGTGCTGACCACGATGCTCTTGTCCTATTACAAATGGGAGAATAAGAGGCGAGACCAGAGACCACAGGAGCACGAGGAGAACATCGAGTTTTTGGACTTGACGGACCGACAGAATAAAGAGTTTAGGTACAGTTTCTGATTACGGTCTGGGTATTTTGCGAGTAATTATCAGTCTGGATTCGAGAAATGGCGAGTGCCCTGGTGTGAGACATGTACTTTAACTTCCTTCTTGATACTCTTGCCCTGAAATGAAGGAACGGAGTGGAAGGGGTTAACAACCCCACGGCTGCCCAACGCCAACGTTGACGCTGCCTGTTGTGATATGAGGCTGGTGCAGATCAGGAATCAAGCCGCACCATCGGAATTAATTCCCGCATTGTCTATACAAAGAACCAAGTTGATTGAAAATCAACTTGATCTTTTCGTTGTATATATAGCCTCAGTTATTCCCTCTAGCACAAGACAATCAATTCATACCTCTGAACTACAACAGATACAAGTTTGGATAAGTCATAAATACAGTCACACTAATGACCAAGAGGTTTAACTCCAAGAGGTTTAACTTGGCACTATTCCAAAATCGGTTTAGCTGTCGCCGAAAATCGATCACTGTCGCCGAAATTATGAACTTCAAAAAGTCACCAACTTCGATACCTTCTTTTGGCTCACCTAGAGATTCTGGAGAGGTTTCAATTGCAGATTCTGACTGGGCGGGTCTTCTTTGACTTCCGTAATTGAGATCAATTTCCTGCGAGCCCTGGGTGGCTCTAGGCCTAGTCATGCGCTGCCCCTTAGATAGGTTAGGTCGGCTTTTCCGTCATGGCTATTCACGATTGCCTAGCTGCAAGACAGATCGACGGCCATAGTATTCAGCCCTTATAACCACCTTTGCGGTAGAAACAAGGCCCATTGCGAAGCCAGTTTTATCAAAATTATAGATATCATCGGGTAGGATACCATAGCGGACAATCGTATCTTCCATTAGACGAAACCATACACGTATCACTCTAGGATCCTCTTATTCTGCACGCTGATAGTCATACCGACGCGAGAAACGTATTTGAATAGCTGGTATACATTGAATGTATTCCCCAACCCAGTTCTTGCCAAGCGTAGCCGGCTCATCTGGTTTCGATGCCGCGAGGAGAATATTAGCTATATTATAAACCATTGCTTGCCTAGGGGCTACACCGCGATCATCCATAGATAGAATCTATTGGGTAAGCGTATCCTCATCGAGTTGGGACAATTTAAAGCATACAGCCTCTCTGCTTGATCGAAAAGCATGGCCCTTGACGCGGTCGCGTAGCGTGGAACGCGGTACGCTATAGACACTTGTAGCGGCCCTGACAGACAATATTCTCTTATTCTGAAGAGCCTGAATTGCAAGTTCGATCCTACCCTCTTGTTGGGTAGAATCTTGCTTAGATTTAGAATGAATTGGTGGCATGGTGGGTGATCGAAGTGGTGGGGGATACATGGAGACGCGAAAATTAAATGCGTGGGCGGGAAGACCGGGAAATACGTTAACTATCGGATATCCGAACGGGTATGTCGGATATCGTATCCGCCGTGAAGAGTACGTCGAATAAATATTCGATATTCGTATCCGCTATGGTAAAAGCGTCGGATATCGTATTCGCCACGGCTATTCGACCGAATAATATCCGCCGTGCCGGATATCGTCAACAGCCCTATCAATTCATACGGTGTCTGGAATATCGGACACATGTACCCCGGCTTGTGACATTGGTAATTTCGAGGGCCCGCCTTTTTATCAGTAGAGGAATTGGAGCTAAAAAAGGATATACGTTCCTGAGCGGGGTCAAATTGGCTTATTGCGCGTTTGATTCCCGGCTGCACGGCTCTTAGCTGTCGTAGACGAGGTTTCATGCGGAGATGCCGCAGTCTGATGGAGCTTCCTCTGCAATGACGGTGCTCGCGAAAATGACACCACTGGTGTCCGAAAGATATGGTTCTCTGGGGCGTTAGAATTCGGTGTTAGATTAGGAGTCAGGCCGGGTGAGTCGCGTTGCAGCATAAATAGCTCTTGCGTCGAGTCGTGTCTCGGGCCCGCAGGTTTTGAGTCCTGATAGCGGCACGGATGGGGCATCCCATTCACTCCGGAAAGTGGCAGAACCGGAATTGTCTTGAGGCATCTACCGAGCACAGAGTGTTTTGATGGAAGGACTTGGTGGGTGTTGCTGATGGTATTTGAAGAAATTTCATGGCATGTGAGATTTTCGTACAGTGGAGGAAAAGCGATTTCATTGTTTCTGTGGGATTTTGTTTCTGGCATCGTGATTGGAGGCAGTCGAAGATGCCTGAAAGAGATAAATTCGGTATTCGAGGATGGCGCCATGGGTGAAAGCGCCATTAAATTCAGAAGTCTCGGTGAGTATGCCCTCTTCTTCAAAAATGCTTCCCCACGTAGCTGTTTAGAATCCACTTCAGCTGCTGTACAAAATTCGAATTAGAATCATCAGGTTTTATCTTGTCCTCGAGCGACCTAAAACCCCATGGGGTGGGAAGGTCAGTAGGGCTTCAACAGGGTTCTTGAATATTGAGGAATGATATGTTTTGCTTTGCAATTTACTACTTATGTGGAAGGATAGGAATCATGCTCAGCTCCGCGTCATTGAGATGGCTATAAAGACACCCTAAGCATGGATTCTTCCTCCTGGGTCAAATGTTGAAGCGTTTCATTGGCTCACAAGGGGCGGAGGCTTGTTTCGTTCCGTTACTATCGTGAATACGGCAAAGATAACAGGACAGCTAGCTCCATTGATCAGCATCTGTATCCTGAGATACTACGGCGATATCAACTTCCTGAAGATGAATTGCAACTATATGGTTGACTACATGAATTACCTCATCAACCGTGCCGCCGGCGAACCATATATCGACGGTATGGTTTCGAGTGGTAGCATGTGGCTTCATTTCCGTGCGTAGCCCACGAAGATGTGTGGCGGGCGTTTTGATTATGTAGTACTTGGCTGCAATATCTCGTCTAGCCCTGTGCTCCCCATTGCCTTCTCTACACGAACCCCATTCAATGTATAGCATCTCTACTATGCCGTGGGGAGCATTTGCTCTTGATCAAGACTTGCCACTATAATGCAACTGAAAACGGACCTCTCATTACGTAGTTGCATGGGACATCGTTTGTTCTTCTTACTCCTGTTGCCTCCGTAATGTAGTCACTCCTAAATAAAGATATGAACAGGCGCCTACCAATGTGCTGCTCCTGGTTCCATCCTGCCAATGCCTCCTTAACCGCATCTCCATCTACTCGTCGTCCTGCACATCGACCTCCGTTTTCTTTTACTTGCGAGCCGGGACGTGACGGTTGAACAAGATGTCAATATCGCGGTAAGATCGTCCCTGCATCTCAGGCAAGAAGAAATATGCCGTGACCAAGCAAATCAAGCGGGTGGCACCCCATACATAGCCGCACTTGCCGGCAAGATGTCCGCCCTGTACTCATGTCAGCACTTGTCACCGCAAGACGCGGAGGGAGAAGAGTCCTACCGTCGGGTTGCGCATATAGCTTCCCAGGAAGATGCAAGGAATCTCAACGATGTAATACGAAGCGCGTCCCATTCCAGTAGTTAGAGGCCTGAGGCGCATGGCCGACGTTTCTCCAATAATGACCCACGAGGCAGGCGCAGGTCCCAAGGTGAACAGCACGGAGATAATGAGGCCCAAGGACGCAGTCGCATAATTGGATGCGGCTGATGTGCCAACAGAGCCGGCAACGCCGAGGGCGACCAGCAGGACGGTGTTAACTAACGAACCCCAGAGGTAGATGTCACGTCGGCCAAAGTACGTGGTGAGGATCCAAGAAAGCATGACGAAGATCATCTGTAGAGCCGACGTGATAAGACCTAGGGCGAATGCAAGTTTGTCCGACACGCCAGCCTCTGCATTTGGATCAGCAAATACATTCCACCTAAGACAGCAAAAACGACAACTCACGCTGGAAGAAGTAGACGGCCTGATTGGCGATAAGGTTACCCGTAAGATTCTGTGCCGCGTACACTGGCATGAACGGGTATCCGCCCCGCCTCCCCTTTGCCTTCGCGCCTGAACCACGGTATCCTTTCCTCTTGTTGTAGTTCAAAGGAAGATTGATTGTTTTTTATTCATGGGGAAACATGAAACTATATATACAACGAGAAGATCAAGTTGATTTCCAATCAACTTGATTCTTCGTATACATACTTCGGGATTAATTCAGATGGTTCGGCTTGGTTCCTGATCTGCACCAGCCTCATATCACAACACCTCTGATTCTTCCCGTCGCAGTCTTCGTGCCTCACGACCGCTACTCGTAATACGGAATGCTGTGCTTATGCTGTAAAGATCTAACATTGATAGGCGAGGGCTTATGATTACCTGTAGCAACTTTCGTTTGCTCTCTAGAACCTGAAACATGGGAGTAAAACTCGGAATACGCACCAACCCCTGGTGTTTTTGATGCGACACGGTCTATCTCGAGCCCACATCCATCCCTTTTCTTGAAAACGAGACGAACCAACCAGTAACGCGGCAAATGCATTAGGCGGGCGGTGTATGTGGGGTGACCCTACCCCTCTTTTTACCGACCGGATCATCTTGCAGCCCTGAACACCTGTTACTCAACAATTTATTGCATTTCTTGTGCAAAATCCTATGTTTGTCTACAGTACTGTAGGGATGGAACGCGAGTTCAGCAATGCTCGAAATATCTTGGGTCTCCGAAGACAGACTATGCGATGGCTAATGCTTTCAGGGAAGTCTTAGACATCATTTTGAATCATTGAAAATTACATGCATGCACCACTAGAAACTTGATTTGTTTTTAATAATCTATTTTTTTTCATTTTTTTTTAAAATGAAGACTAGCACGTAATTCGCTATGGAACAGAGCTCTTGTAAGGGTTGGGTGATGTATTCGGGTGTAATGGAACGAATGGTAATGTATGGTATCTTATTGTATGAATAAATATGAATTATTCATATATTCATGAATATTGCGAATATGAATAAGCCCTTTATTCATATTCATATTATTCAATTCATATTATTCAATGCATATTATTCAATTCATATTATTCATATTCGTAAATATTCATGAATATTCCTGAATAATCATATTCCTTTCGGAACCCTACTTACAAGTTGGCTCTAAAACTTCGTCCCTGGTTTTGGGTATGTATATTGATACTAATGGCGAACTCGGTGACGTATACTATTTCTGATATACCCTTTGAGTTCTTCATTAGATTAGACACCCGATAGCTGAGAATAATATATATATATAACAAAGGATAATCTTCTAGTTCATAGTATGTCATAATAAGTCACACGCAACCATTACCTAGCGGCCTAGAAAACCTTATAGATGCCCTTCCCAGATGCTTAGAGCAGAGATATTTTTTTACTATAGCTGGCTGACTTAAGGGGATTGAAGTTTTAACGGTCGTAGACTACCTTCTAGCCTCTGCTTAAGCCAGCGGAGTGATTCTATCGAAGCCTGATATTTTTGGTCCGATTAAGGAAGCCGAGAGACTAGATTAGGTTGGTATTAGATATATTCACGGTATAAGAGAGGACGGTATAAACTCTTTAATCTCGCTAATCTACCAATATCTTAGATCACGAGAGTAGATACTTAAGAATTTCTTTATTATTAGGCTGATCGCCGGTATATAGCTTCGTAGCTAATATAAGGGGGCTCTCCCCTAGAAGATCGGGATAATCAACATTAATAAGCTCCTCTCTCGCGGGGCTTATAACCGCGCGAAGGTTATTATATATCATAGCTAGGTATAGGAGTATTCGGCCGAAGTTATCCTTTATATTAATATTAGCCCGAGAATCCCGCAGAAGTATTTCAAAAATATCATACTATTAGTATTTAAGAGCCACTAAGAGGGATTACTAGACTTTTAGATCTTAGCTATAGAACTTAATATCTCCTTAGTAGAGTAGTTACTAAACGATTAAGATACTGCCCTATATAATGGCCATCGATAGAGTAGTCTAACTATAAGTATTATATAGAGAAGCACGAAGATTATTATACTCTAATAGGCGATCGATAGCCTTATAATCCGTCACTTATATAGTAAGTATTAAGGGCGTATATCTTCTATATACCTTATTAATGTCCGTAGTGTACCTATAGAGGTACTTTTAGATCGCATTAGGCTTTAGGGATTATTATCTTTCTTAAACTAGCATAGGGCTATAATAGGATAAAGTAGGTAGTATAGCGGTGGTAAAGTTGGATAAATTATATGAAATATAAGAGATAAGATATAATATACGTTGATAAACGTGATATAAAGACCTTAGGAGTTGCTTTTTATATACTAGTAAGATCACTAACCTATATTAGTAGAGAAATCGTAGTTTATAAATTTATATCTAGTTAGCTATATTCTTAAGTAAATATGCTATATAGGCATAAACGTTACTTTCTAGTATTTATTTAGTAAAGTATACGTGAAATTCTACTAATCTTTCTTAATAAGAATAATGATAATAATAATTAGATTTAGTAGCTAAGATTATAGTATATCTTGGGACTGAAAAGCAAAACTCTTTAGAAAAAGGCATTATTCTGCTCCCGGGATCTAGTTCTATACTCTAGGTATTATTTATAATATAATCTAGGATCTAAGGGTATGATCCTAGAAGCCAGGTACTGTCTTCCGAGAGCTATTCCTTTATATGACTATCGTTATAGTACTGATTGAGTTCTAGATCTAGTGCTTAAGTAATAAAGCTATGAATGGCTGAATATGAACATTCTCTATATCATAAACACAAAACATGCTTCGGCTATATAGCTATTATAGAGATAGTCAGCTTGATGGAATGTTGATTAGATATGCTCTTTAATAGGACTAGGTAAGTATACGCTATGCGTCTGATAGAAAGATAGGGATGATCCTGTTAGGATATATAAAGCCCTAAAGTTCAACCGCTATATCCCTTCCTATAGCTTTCTAATCATCCTAACGCTTCTATTCTTACTCTATATGTAAATTATGGACTATCTGATGTTAACTACTTTCTAGGACCTATTAGAGGCTTATAAGGTAGGGTTTACTTCTTATAGAGAAAGTAGATCTTATAGCGGTCTCACTAAAAGCGGTATACCTTATAAAAACTTAATCAGGATGGAAGATTTTAAGCATAGCTATTAGAGGTTAACCTAACTCGGTAGTTCTCTATTAGAAGTTTCTAGCCTATGTCTTATACTATATAATATTACGAAAGACTTTCTCTATATATAATAGTACTAGGGCCGATAAGCCGATAGACTTAGCTAGTAGTGGTATGAAGCAGCTATTTAATACTATACTTAGGTAGACCATAACCCTAAAAGTTCTTCTTAACTATAATATTCGCCCTGAATTTAACGCTAAAATACTAATTCCTAGATTATAGAGTTTGATAATGCTTAATAGCTAAGTTTGGAAGAGGATAGTGACTCCTCTCTATATAGTATAACCACGCCTTTACAGAGTATAGGATCTTATATAACGGCTATAACGCTATGAGTAAATAGTGTTCCTTAGTAAGTCTTACTGACTTAGCCCGCTATCCTATTATATATTACTAATATTCATATTGGCTTATAGGGTATATACGTGCACTAAGTCAGCCGATATAATGGAATTTCTGATATTTACTATATGTTCTATTTAGGCGACGACGAAGACTATATATATAAGAGCGTAGTATTATATTATATAGAGTATAGGGCTTTATTATACCTAGCTTATATAGAAGAGTAGCTAGCAAAGCGGGATATAGGATTCGAAATATTATACTATATCTAGTAAGTATAAGTCATCCTAATATTACCTAATTAATATACTAATAGTGCGTAGTTATAATAAGGGGGCTCTAGATGCCCTTATCCACCCCTATAGGGCTTTAATAGATATAGCACGATCTATTAACTATATAATCGTAGGTACTAGCTCTTTAGCTAAAGTTATAGATATAAGAGTAACTAATATACTATCTAGGTCTTCGCTATTAAGTACTAAATAGCGTTAGTTAGCTAGACTAGTAGGATAATCTTATTAGCCCCGCGGCTCTTATATATCTAAGTCCCTTTGTTAGTCTAGATGGTTATAAGAGACTCGCCGTAACTAACTATAATAAGTATTATTATAACCATCGCGTTATTCTTAAATCTATATAAAAGGTTATAGCTTAAGATTAAAGTGGTATTTATAAGTCTAAGTATTATAATACTAATAGTGAAAAACTTATCTTATCTAGTATTGGTATGCGTTAGTCGTAGCCTAGTCGTACCTAATAGTCTATCTTTAGGGCGTAGCTATAGATAAATAAGTATAGGGGATGACGAGACTAAGTCGGTTATCTATAAATATTAACTAGGTAGAAAGAGTAGACTAGTATATATAAGTAGATGGTAAGGGCTACTTAATACTACTTTCTTGTTTTCTTTCGCTGGTTGGCTATTATATTTAGTTATTATATATCCGGTTTAATATATAGCTATATTTAAAATTAGCTTCTATATTTTATATAGAGAAACTCTCCTAAACCCTAACGCTAAGATGATGGTGAAACTAACTAGGCTTAATTTAGCTAGACGATAGATCATCCCTATACGTTAGGCTAGGAATATAAAATATATAACAGAATGAATACCCTATAGATCCTAGTAATATTTTACTAGTCTATGTATTACTGCCTAGAATTGTTATGCAAGAAAATGGGAAACCTATTTTCTAAAGCAAAATAGTCTCCGGGCCTCGGCATGCCGGGACACCCCCGGGACCACCACCCGGGCAAGCAGATCTCCGGGCTCATGTCCGAGCATGTGTACAAGCACGAGCATGCCAGGGACAGTCCTTGAGACAAGATGTACGAGCCTCAACAAGCCGGGAACCGCCCCTGGGATTAGGCACGTGTCCGGACATGTGTCCGGGCATGAACCATATTCCATATCTTTTCCAGAAAGGTGCCAAATCCGTCATATTTACATATATGATCTACGAGGATCTAGAATATGCTGCAAACGTCTATAAATCTTATACACGAGATCTATATGACTCGCTCTTATACGAGGTAGGCATATCATGATCATTATACTATGATCTAGACCCTATATCTATGGAATACTTAAGGAAGAAGAATAATCTATATTCTTCCTTCCTTAAGAATTAGTTTTGTCATCAATATGCATCATATTGATCTATAGTATCGAAATCAACTTCATTTCAGTATCATTTCATATTCATTTCACTTACCTCTTATTTCTGTTTCATTATCTTCTTACCTGGCCTTTTACCTCCTTACAGCTACTAATTAGGCTTAGAATATAGAAGGGTAACTTCGTTCTACTATATACGAGGAATAGATTAATTAATAAATTATTTAATTACGGTTACCCGATAAGAACCTATAGGCGGGTTTATGGGCGGGTTTAGTAATTAGAAGGCCAACTGAAAAAAAAAAAAAAAAAAGCCCGCTTGATAAGGTCTATAGATATGTTCTAGAGTAAGCTTCCGTGCTCCTAAATTCCTCGAGGGTAAGGGTGGGGCTTATATATTCATAATCACGTTGGTTACTAGGGTTTTCATCGGAAGGAATATAAGGATATATATTAAGTAGATCTAACGCAAAGACTACGCTCTTTGCGGTTTTAGCAGTAAGTTCTATATTACTAGATTCGCCAATCTAAGACTTGATATCTTTCTTCCCTAATCAGCTCAAAAATCCTGCAACTGCTTTATATAGCTTCTCTTTAAATAAACATGGATCCTAAAGAGCAAATTGAGAGTTCTACAGGAAGACTTCTTGGTTCTGGGAGCAACCTAGACCGGGAAAAGGAGAAGCATCATCATGCTGAAAGAGTAGGGAGACCTCTAGGTATAATCAACCGCTTTCCTGGCTCGAGAAAACGAGCTTTTACGCGCTGGGCATGAGAAAATTAAGCGAAAAGAGGCACGTTCTAAGCTCCAGATTACTCACCCAGAAGGCCTATCTGCCGCAGAGATCAAAGAATTAGTTGAATATGCCAGGAATGATCAAATTCAACCTCCAATCGACCAACCAACCGGCCAATCAGGAGCACAAGAACGACGATTTAGAGCTCCACCAAAATGCTCTGAATGCGGTATCCAGGGTCATAAGAGAACGCACTGTCCAAATTTGGTTAAATAGCTTAGATATTCAATATTATGTTATTTCGGTTGAATTATGCTAGTTTGAATTGTTAAAATTTGATGGGGTGGCTCGCTCGCTTGGGAAATACGTTATCACTGGGTCGTGACCCACATAACTCCACAACAATACAACTCACATACACATGCTACAATACATGATAATGGCTGTGAAGCTAAAAATGACGATATTCAACGCCCATAAATTTGCGCGTTGCACGAATCCATGCGGTCTTAACCAGCCAATTTCAATGAATAATAACCACAAGATGTAAATGCAGATGCCGATCTGACAGCGTTATGTTAAAACTTAGAGCAAACAAGAATCATTCAGAAAATTATATATATCCTCCCAAGGTCCTGAGGTCCACCGTACCTAGAGCATATGAAAAGACATGAAAATACCACAACTTCGGCTCTCTATGGCCTGACTTATAAATCATAATGCAGCACCAAGGACCAGCGCGGGCAAATTCCTAATTATTGGAGTGTGGGGTCAGCTGACCCCCTCCGTTTGCCAGCGCGTGCATGTCTTTAGCTAGATCTCTCTCTCTCTTTCTCTTTCTTCCTTCTCCATCCCTCTCGGAATACAGATCTTGTCCCTTTCTTCTGTTTCCACTCTACCATGTAGCCCTTTCTTCCCCTGGACGGCAGACCAGATGCCAACACTAATGAAATTATTGATCGCCAGATCGCAAATCTCAGAATAGGGTCATATTCATTGGTTGCTCGCCCCCACTCAGGGTCTGCTCAGCTAGTATCTACAATCCACTATGTCCTTTACATATAAGGATAAGTCATGATACCCCGCAGTTCAGACTGCCATGACTGGGAATCCATCTTATATGTATTTATAATGAGGAATCTGCTGATGATTTAGTCCGGAAGGCGTTTCTTATTGCAACGCGTCCAATCTATAAGTCAAGTGTCAATAACTTGTCTATATAATCCTGCAATTATCCATTAAGCCTTCCAAGGAAAGAAGCCCTGGACATCTCAGCAGCCGAAAGCATCTTCCCTGAGAATGACGCTTAGCTCATCTCGCTGCTTACAATTTTCCACCGCAAAGCTTGACGCCAATACCTCCAGCTCTTCTTCCGTCTTACCGCGGAACAGCTCAGCCATCTCCCATCCAAGATACTCACTCATGAGGCATTCTCGTACCACACGCTCCACGTGCCGATCAAAAGTCCAGACCTTGGGATATTTTACCGAGTGGTACTGTTCCGGAATCATTTTCTTCAGGCCTGAAATGAACGGCCCGTACACACCCTCCACACCACTCTTATCAACGACACCCCAGAAGTCTAGTCCCAGCTCCTCCTTTCGAGTCACAAATGGCTGGATGAGCTTCATGTAAGGCGTTTCTGGATCAATATACACCATACCCTGGTACCCGATATCTTTATAGAGCCAGATGGACCAGCTGACGCCAGTTTCCGCATACATGCGAAGTTGCTCTTTTAGAAGGGCAAACCTATTTGCGTTTGTCTTTGCAGCAGCAGATGGCCCAACCTTCCTCTCGTCGTCGTATACAGGGCCAAATTCACCATTCCAGATAGGAACATTCTTCTCGCGCATAAACTCGACTTTGCGCTCAAAGCTAGCCCTTATGGCTTCTTTTTGAGATTTTGTACCCTCGTACTGCTGCCCACCGGGGAAACCCATCTTGTTGTAGTCGTGACAAGCATACACCGTGTTGGGAAGCAGAGGGCTTTCGGCAAATGCTCGAAAATCCATGGCGAAGGTGTTGCCGTCGATGAAGAGCATGTGATCCGGATCAATAGCTCTGATGGCCTTTTCAATTCTAGAGCAGAATTGCACAAGCCGAGCACCGTAGAAGCCCTTCTCGGTCATATTCGGGTCTGCAGGCTCATTGAGAGGATTGTAGCCTGCGATAACTGGGTTGCCAACATAACGTCCAGCGAGTGCCTCCCAAAGCTGAACGACACGGTCTTGGTGGTCTTTGAAGTCCCAAAACTGGGCTCGTGCGGTTCCAGAGTCTGAGTGCCAGTCCTGGTTCTGTCCACCGGGTACAGCATGGAGGTCAAGGACAACGTAGATATTATGGCGTGCACATATCTCGACACATCTGTCTAGCATGGCAAACCCATTTGGCTTGAGCACCCCAGGGTTTAAATCATCAATAAAGTGTCGGTAATTGAAGGGAATGCGGATGCAATTGAGACCAAGTGAGGCAAAATATGCTGCATCTGCATCAGTGAAGAAGTGATGGATGAGTCTGTTGAAGAAATATTCGGCCTTCTCGTGTCCTAGCACAGAGGCTAGTTGCGCCCGATGCTCGTGCTCATGCCCTGCGTACCCGGTAATGAAATTTTCCATGTTGAGGAAGCCCCCAATGCCGGCACCTTTCAGGATGACCGTTTCACCGGCAGGGTTGACAATTCGTGTTCCATCCACATGAAGCATTCTGCAACGTGGTAACCCCTCATCGGTGGGTTTGGATGTGTTATTGACGAATTTGTTTGCGGAAGGAGCCATTGTTTAAAGCAAAATGAGTAAATTTGGAATTATAAAGGCTTGTGAAGGGTCTAAAACTGCTACGCTGTATTTATAGCGGGTCATTGATCTTATGTGGACAGTGAACAATAGACACACTGGAATCACATTAGCTGGAGACCATGCTGGGCCTATCAGAATGAAACCTTAAATTCTCCACTGAGCGATATTCCCCGCGGCTAGTGCCGACCGCGCAGTTCTGCAAAGGTCCCCTTCACTTTGAGGCGAGACTCCCCGATGGCGCTCCCATCCCTAGAGTCGAGGACTACACCCTGGAACTGAAAAACAGTCGCGTGATTATCCGGTGAATTAATGAACATAAGCCTGAACTGAAATAAACAGACACTATAATCAGGCTAATATTTTCGGTTGCTACAACCCACTTATCGAATTGAGATCTGACAATTTTACGACGAAGTGCTGGAGGCTAAATTGAGGTAGAAACCTGCTGGCCCTACGGACTGCTAAGGGCTCTAGATGGTTAGGCTAATCTCAGCTCCTTAGCTTTAGTAAGGCCCAGACAATCGGCCGTTTTCACTTCGTAATAACTGCAACCATTGTCCTGCTTCGTTCATCTCATCCTGCCAGTTCGTTAAAAGCTCCATTGTTTTGAATATAGCCCCCTGCCATCCGAATGGCAATTTGCATCCCGCGAGTCCCGCCGCGACCAAGACAAATGCACTCCGTGTACAGGTTCGAATCAATGGCACGGTTCCATGATGGCGGTGTAGGAAGCCCGGCTCATTCACATATATTCGCTGTAAATGAAGTTGCAGGCCTTTCTGCCCGTTTTCTTCAATCTCCGGACCGGGAGTACACGGAGTTGATACCGCTCCGATATATGCCATCACCCACGGCCAGTAAACAAGTTCATACATATCAATAAGATGGCCTCGGAGAACAAAACGACAAACTTCATCCTCCTGAGGGGGCGCACTAACGGACAGGTCAGGCGGGAGACTCTCAGACCATGCTTGTATCTGCATCTCCCACTCAGAAACCAAGGGCTCAAGGGCCAATAAAAATCCAGCTGATGACGCGTGAGACTGATGGAGAGTCGTAATTTCCTCTGCAATACTACTGCCTAGTCGCCGCAAGTAAATTTCAGCCAGGTAGAAAAGCCAAGATGCGCGCTGCCGTTGCGCATCTGGATTCTTTGGAGAGTCCAGCGGTTGTGGGGGCTTTGGGAAAAAGGGTGGATATAGTGCACTCCCAGTATGCGCAACTTTAAAATCGGGGAGTGCAAGTTCCATGCTTAGCTCTCGCTCTGACTTCCAAGCGGACCAGTAAACAGCCTGTTCGTAGTTGTGGGGTGAATCTATATCAGTGGAGATATCCGACTCGGATGCTACTCCCGGGGCATGGGCGAGGAAATGGAAGCGCTGGCATGCTGCGAGTGCCTGCGAGAAGAATCTCCAGGCGTCGAACTGTTGGAAGACGCACACCATGTACACCCCGGAAAGGAAGAGGCATTGTGCCCCGATTATATCCGACCCAACGAGAAACAATCCGATCCGTTTCTGAGCGGCCTGGAAAAAGACGCGTGAGTTCTGGTAAGCTTCGCTTCCGGGCTTGGTGTTCTGGCTGGAACCAAATGGAGTGGCAATTGAGCCTAAAGCACAGATGATCATGGCCAAACATGATGATGGAGACCAGTCTAAGCCATCGAGAAAAGTAGCGTTGACCAATCGCCGCGTAGCCATCTCATCGACGATGGGGTTCTTGCAGTGCACGTAGCGGAAGAAATTATCTACAATGACGTTGATATTCTTGGGCTCCATCTCTAAGAGAGCGGCCAAGGAGCGTCCACTATGAGAGGGGGCGGCTATCATGTCGGGAGCGGGTTTGTGGAGCACCTGAGGTGATGGCCCACATGGTTCATCCATGAAGAGAGGCCATCGCAGGACAGACTCGGTTCGTTCAGGGAGGACGTTTCCATAGAGAACCCACTCTTCCGTATTGACCACAGTAGCATTGTTACGCGGCTGATACAATGCTGGTATTTGTTCGGCCTTGCCACTATCGTCGACTGCTCGAGTGGCTGAAGAAAGAAGTAAATTTTCTATATTATCCAATCGCTCCAGTATTTTCAGACTCGCGGGGTCAAAGCTCGAGAGGTCCGCTGGTGACTGTATGCATGTGGTCCCAACCTTAACGCAATATGAGCAGCTTGGCTTTGCGTTGTCGCACTTGGTTTTGCGGGCCCGGCACACCTGACAAGCCTTGTTTGCCCGCTTCCTGGGGTAAAAAGCAGTTCCTCGGGGAGCTGGTCTTTTGCCTGGGTAATACTCAGCAGGTTGAGGATAGGTTGGTGCGTGTTGCTCCATTTGCTGTAGCGTGCTTTTCGAAACGCGGGGGGAAATCAAAGCTCACGAGACTTTCGGGGAGTGTCGCCCCCTTAAATCTCTCGGTAGTCTGTGGACACTGCGCGATTAGCCGAATAACGCCTCAGAGACACTACAATGGCTTTGGGGGGATCTCATCCAGTTGAACTTTGGTAGCGTGTGGATACTGCGTAATTAGCCGAAAGGTGATTCGGAGATACCATTGGCTACCTATCCTTGGCAGCCATGACCTCCTGTTAGCACTTTCGGGGAATGTCGCTCTCTCCGCATCCCCACAATCCCCAACCCGGCAGGCTGGTCCAGGATCACATGATCTCTGGATCATGCCATGATGCCCTGGCGCGCCTCAAGACCTGCAGTAATAGGTCCCAAGCAAAATGGTACTTATATATAAGATGCGAACGCCCTTTTCCTACACCTTGCATACTCAACGCAGACATCGCAGTTGGCCAAGCATATGCATTCAATGGATAAAGTTGAAGCGGGCGCAGAAGGTCATGCGGTCGCAGTGGAGTATATCACAACAAAGCACGGCCAATTAGACACTGAGCGAAGTGCCGAGCATGACCTGACTCTCCGATATATCGCCCGTCATCATCCTGCCATACTATGGTGGTGTTTCTACTGGGCCATGGCTGCCGTCGGTTGGTAAGTTGCAGCCTGTCATAAATGACTACGCAATGCGCTGACGTATCAGGGGCTTTGATGCGCAGATCAACGGCGCCATGATCTCTGTCGCGGCCTTCCGACGCGACTTTGGGTATGTTTTATGTTATATCCAAGGATTTGCCTTGCCAGGCTGACATTTTCAGACATATCGTGGACGGCGAGGCTGTCCTTCCTGCCGACTGGCAGATTGCTTTTAACACCGTCAGCAGTGTTGGCCAGTTCTTCGGCGGCTTCATCTGCTCATGGATCTCGGATCGCATCGGGCGGAAAGGCTCCCTGCTAATCGGCCTTACTTTCGCCACCGGTGGTATCTTTGGTGAGGTATTTTCCACTTCCAACGGTGCCTTTGTGGTCTCCAAGCTCATCCTAGGGCTCGGTCTCGGGTTCTACCTCACCCTAGCGCCCCTGGCCACATCTGAGATTGCGCCAGTTGTTCTGCGAGGCATCGCCTCTGCCGGGTGTAACCTTGGCATTGCCGTGGGTCAGCTGCTTTCTAATGCAGTTATAAAAGCCTTCGGAGAGCGGACCGATAACTGGGCATATCGCGGACCATTTGCGGTCCAGCTTGCCTTCTGTCTCTTTCTTGCTGTTGGCCTTATTTTCGCCCCAGAAACGCCATGGTACCTTGCGCATAAGAAGAAAACGGTGGAAGCCAAACGTTCTATCCGGAGGCTGTACGGTTCAGCTGTAGATGCCGATTTAAAATTCGCCGTTTTGGAAGCAACAATTGCCGAAGAAGCGGCCAGCACCGCGGAGAGGCCTTCTCTGCTGTCATGCTTCAAAGGGACTGACCGACTGCGCACCATGATCAGCATGGGTGTCTTTGTGTGCCAGCACTTTGCGGGCATCATTTTTGTTCTCGGCTACTCTACCTACTTTTTCCAGCTTGCGGGGCTGGACACATCCAACAGTTTCGATCTCGGCGTGGGCGTCACTGCCTGTGGTGTGGCTGGCAATCTGTGCAGCTGGTTCGTTGTCAACTCTTTCGGACGACGAAAGGTCTTCCTGAGCGGAATGTGCATATTAACAACCCTGCTTCTGTTAATCGGCATTATGGATGTCGTCCCCACGGGTGCCGCTAAGTGGACTCAAGCTACGGCTACAGTGATCTATGCATTCTTCTATTTTGCCACAATTGGAGCCATGGCATTCGCTATCCTGGCCGAAACCAGTAGTACTTCGCTGAGGGCGAGTACTATGTCACTTGCAACGGCTACGCAGGCGGTAATGGGCATTGCTATGAACTTTGCCATTCCCTACATGGTGAACCCGGATGAAGCCAACCTCAAAGGAAAAGTGGGTTTTATTTTCGGCGGCCTGTCACTAACTGCGACCATGTGGAGTTTCTTCTATGTGCCAGAACTGGCGGGTAGGACGTTCGAGGAAATTGACAGGATGTTCGCCCTCAGGGTGCCTATCAGGAAAATGAAGAAATACGCACTCCAAGGCGCGAACTAAGAGACCTTAGCCCATTCTTCAGGAAGTACAAGTTGAGGAATTACCAGGTTTGACAGGCATTGCAGGAAGCGAAGAATAATTGAAATCTCGGTTGATATTTTTGACAGCAATTTTTGGCGATATTTCCCAATGTACATGCCCTCTGCTTTTGCCACCGGTCCTTCACGCCGCTCTCAAGTATTAAATACTAACCCATGGGGGGAATTGTAACGGACACCATTACAATTAGGGCGGGATTCTTAAGTATGGGGAAAAAAAGTGGGGCGGCAGTCACTACAATTAATTCTACTCGACCCCATTATAATTATATTTAATGGTCGTACATCGCTTAAAATTTCAGATATTATAATTCTAGGTCTTCTCCCGCTCTAATTACAATTTTAAGTGATTTAAACCATAAATAAAGGTAGTTGCAGGGGTTCAAAAATCGTATGTTTTTTTAATGGGGTGTTAAAATATATAAAACGGCGCGACTATTATATACTCTCTAATACCACCCTAGCTTTTTTGATTATCTATTTTATTATATTCTATAGATTTAATGAGCTAAAACCTTTAGGATAGATTAATTAATATTAAAATTCTAACTAGCCTTTTTTTTAGAGTAATTTAACTAAGTTTAAGATTTTAGTGCTTTTCTAGTAGGTAATATATAAGCTTAGCTAAGATATATATTTCTATTTTTATCTTAGTTCTTATCTTTTCCTTAAAATTTCTAAAAATCCTATTTCTTCTTCTTCTATATGATTAGATTAGGATCTTAGTATTATATTCTTTATAAGCTAAGTCATTCTACTATTAAAGAGTAATTTTAGTAAAATCTAAGTATTATAGGCTATATCTATTATTACTTTATACCTTATTAGCCACGCTATTATAGATCAAATTTAGTAAAAATTAAGTATTATAAGCTATATCCTTTATTAATCTAGGCCTAGTTATCCTTACTATCTAATTTAACTTTAATAATCTCCTAGTCCTAAAGTAGTCTATTAATATATTCTAAGGTTAGATCTATAAGGTTAATATCTAGTATAACTAGATTTTATATAGATAAGCCTACTAGACTAGCTAGGGCTAGTAAAATAGCCGGGGTAGCTAGGGTAGTTATAATAGCTAGTCATCTAGTAGCTTAGGTCTACGTAATATACTAGGTCCGTAAGGCTGGTTAGTTATCTTAGTAGGAGTATAGCTTAGCCTTATCCGGCTACTTATAATTTATATAAGCCCTATACTAGTTACTAGGTAGTTATATATAGATCAGAAAGGGGTATATACTAAGCGCGGATTCCTAGCTTATTTATATATATTTATTATAGGGCCAATCTAACCCATAGGGGTAATTATAATAGGCCCTATTATAATTAGGGTAAACTCCTTAAGTATAGGAGAAAAAAAGTGGGTCAGGGCTTATTATAATTAACTCTACTCGACCCCATTATAATTATATTTAATAGTCGTATATCGCTTAAAACTTTAGATATTTTAATTCTATATCTTATCTTACTCTAACCCATAGGGGTAATTCCATCGTGGTAGGATAGATTTAATTAAGCTTTCTTAAGTATAGGAAGAAAAGTGGGTTAGGGGTAGGATAGAATTAAAATGGTTTAGAGTAGGATGGATTTAACTTTCAAGCTCGGATGAGTCTAAGATTTTAGTATATTTTATTTTATAATAAGATCTACTAAAATCTATAATTTTAAGCGATTTAGCCTAGTAGAAAGGTTAATTACTAGGGGTTAAAAATCAGGGATTTTTTTGATAGAGTAGCTCTCAGAGCTCTCTTCCCGTATTATCCCCGACTAAAGTATAGCTTATCTGACTACCCTAATAAAACTAATAGTCAGAATCTTAAGAAAATCTAGTATTTTATTAGTTAAAAATTAAGATCTATAGTAATTACGGTTAGTAGAGTCTACTAGCTTTTTTTTAGAGTGATTTAACTAGATTTAGTCATCTAATAGTTTTTATTACCTAGAAGTACTAGACTATATTATAAATATATTTCTATACTCACTATTAAGTTCACCTTAGCCCTAATTTTTATCTAACTCTACCTCTCCTTATTCATTTTAATCTACCCTAATTATTAATTACCTTCTAATCATATAAGAGAGAGAGATCTTTAATATTAAGTTAGAGATAAATAAGATAAGAACTAGAGACTAAATATAAGGTCTATTCCTTTACTTAATGCTGACTAAATTTTCACTTTTTTTTTTTTTTTTTTTACTATAAATATAACTTTTTTCTTTTTCTTTTCTTCTTCCTTTTATATATCAGGGGTCCCTATCTCTAGGTAATTTCCGACTCTTACTAAATAAGAGAAAGGTTAGATTTTGACTTAGAGATAGGGGCTCTAAGTATACCTTAAGCAAAAAGAAAGGCGGGAGATCACTTTAAAGTTTTATAGTATATATAAGCTTTATACTAAGTTTTCTATATACTAATAGCTATAAAGAAAAAGATATTATTTTCGATTTTTCTAATTATATTATAACTAATTCCTTCTAATCTTATATCGCCTTTAATACTAATACCTATAAGATATTTTTAACGAACTACTTCTTATGCGGAGATTAATAATTCTATTAATAAAGTAACTCTATCTATAGGACCTTATCCGATATATATTAAAGTTAGGTCTTTTATATATATAGCTAGAAAGTATTTAAAGATAGGCGCTATATATCTACTTCTAGCTATTATAAAAAAAGAGAAGTAAGCCATAGGGCTCGTCTAATATATATTAAATTTAGATCATTTATGTATATAGCCAGAGATTCTATAAAGATAGGCGCTATATAACTTCTAGCTATTATAAATAAAGAGAAGTAAGCCATAGGCGCTTATATAATACACATCAAATTTGGATCTTTTACGTACACGGCTAGAGATTCTATAAAGACGGGCGCTATATATCCACCTCTAGCCGTTATGAATAAAGAGAAGTAAGCTATAGGCGCTTATATAATATATATCAAATTTAGGTCTTTTATATACCTAGCTAGAGAGTCTTTAAAGACGGGCGCTATATATCTACCTCTAGCCGTCCCTTAACCTTTATAAATAAAGAGAAGTAAGCTACTAGGGCTTATCTAATACGTATTAAACTTAGGTCTTTCACGTATATAGCTAGAGATTCTTTAAAGACGGGTATTATATATCTACTTCTAGCTATTATAAATAAAGAGAAGTAAGCTACGGGCGCTCGTCTAATATATATTAAAGTTAGTTCTTTTATATATATAGCTAAAGATTCTTTAAAGACGGGCGCTATATATCTACTTCTAGCCGTCCCTTAACCTTTATAAATAAAGAGAATAGAGCTCGTATAATATATAATAAATTTAGGTCTTTTATATATATAGCTTTGACTCTATCACTATATATCCACTTCTAGCTATTATAGATAAAGCGAACTTATCTAAGGCGTATCTAATTTTAGGTCTTTTATATATATAGTATTAAGTCTTTAAACATTTCCGCCTCTACTTTAGCCATCCTTAGTGTTTTATCGATAAAGTAAACCAAATCATAGGGATTTATCCAATACATATCTATTTTAGGTTAATCATATATAGAGCCTTTAAGGCTTAAAGATAGTTCCTATATATTAACTTCTAGCTATCTTCTATTTAATAGTAATTAACCAAACTAGTCTATAGATATATATATCTCTTTCTAGCTTACTAGTTTATTAGTACTCATCTAAGGTACCTTCCTATCTAGCTATCTCTTTTATTTATTAATAAATAAATCAGTTTATAAGAGCTTATATAACGCAGAACTAGAGAAGAGACGACACTATATTCTCTTTACTTTATAAAAATAGGCTCTTCCCTAACTATAAATATCCCTATTTCTCTATCCTTCCTCTATCTCTCTCTATTATATCTATCTCTTTCTTTACTAATCTCTTTACTAATCCTTATTCTCGGATCACTTTCGACTAAACCCGCGTTTTTAACCTTATCTAGCACTATACTACTAAAGAAAGATAGTAGGAATAAGCGTAAGGCTATTAAACCCGCGGAGGGTGATCTAGTAGTAGAGGAGACCTAAGTTTCCTATATAAGATATAACCTAGCGCTAAAGAGCCTAAACTTAAATCGTTTCCTAAATATTCTTAGCCCTATATCGGCCGCGGATAGTAGTGCCTAATACTACCTTTATTAACTTACTAATACCGGGAATTAAGCTCTCTCCTAGCTCTACTATACCCTAGAATAGCGGGAAGTATAGCGCTACCCTTTATATAAGTTTATAGTAAAAAGAGTAATAAAGAATAGAGTTATAGGTCTAGCGATTTAAGCTAAATAGGTATTATCCCTCTTAGTTATATAAGCTAGTCTTAGGGTACTAACTCTTCTCTCTTAGCTTCGAACGTCGCGGCCGTCCTATACTAACGCTCTCTTAATCGCTACTTAGGGTATAAAACTCTAGTAAAACTACTAACCTATAGGGGTAATTGTAATGGGCCCTATTATAATTAGGGTAAACTCCTTAAGTATGGGAGAAAAAAAGTGGGTTAGGGCTTATTATAATTAACTCTACTCGACCCTATTATAATTATGTTTAATGGTCGTATATTGCTCAAAACTTCAGATATTTTAATTCTATATCTCATCTCGCTCTAATTGCAATTTTAGGTGATTTAGACCATTATTAAAGGTAGATGTAGGGGTTCGAAAATCGCATGTTTTTTTGATGGGGTGTTAAAATGTATAAGATAGCGCGACCGTTGTACGCTCTCTGATGCCACCCTAGCTTTTTGGATTATCTATTATATTATATTCTATAGATTTGACGAGCTAAAACTTTTAGTATAGATTAATTAACGTTAAAATTCTATTCTGCCTTTTTTTTAGAGTAATTTGACTAAGTTTAAGATTTTCGTGCTGATCTAGTGGGTCATGTATAAGCTCGGCTATGATATATATTTCTACCTTTATCCTAGTTCTTATCTTTTCCTTAAATTTTTGAAAATCCTACTTCTTCTTCTTCCGTACGATTAGATCAGGATCTTAGTATCATATTCTTTATAAGCTAAGTTAGTCCGCTATCAAAGAGTAATTTTGGTAAAATCTAAGCATCATAAGCCATATCCATTATTACTTTATACCTCATCAGCCACACTATCATAGATTAAATTTAGTAAAAATTAAGTATCATAAGCCATATCCTTCATCAATCTAGGCCCAGTCACCCTTACTATCCAATTCGACTTCGATAATCTCCTGGTCCTAAAGTAGTCCATCATCATATTCCGAGGTTAGATCCATAAGGTCAGTATCCAGCACGACCGGATTTTATGCGGACGAGCCTACTAGGCTAGCCGGGGCCGGTAAAACAGCCGGGGCAGCCGGGGTAGTTATAATAGCTAGTCGTCTAGTAGCTTAGGTCCACGTGATATACTGGGTCCGCGAGGCTGGCTGGTTGTCTCGGCAGGAGCATAGCTTAGCCTTATCCGGCCACTTACAATTCGCATAGGCCCTACGCCAGTTGCCGGGTAGTCATGCGCAGATCGGAAAGGGGTGCATACCAAGCGCGGATTCCTGGCTTATTCGTACACACTCATCATAGGGCCGATCTACTAGCTGCCCCCGGGATTAAATCAAGAAAGCGTTAATGTACGAGAGCCGTTGGTTAGTAAACTATTCCCCATAGATAGAGCCTAGGGTATGGAGTACAGGCCAGCTCGGCATAGCTAGGACCCGCCGCTGCTCGGCGTTTATATATAGCCGGGTGAGGAATACCCTATGGACTAGGAGCGGGATCTACGGCCCGGCCCGGTTAGTGCCTTTAGTAAGCCGGATCATCTTATCCCAGATATCGGCCACGTGGATGAATCAGGGGTGGCTAGGGTCAAATTAGGCCATAAAAGTATCCATGCGCTAGGCCCGGGCATCAGGCTGCTCGGGGCCCGGATAGGCGTGAGAGGGCGTCTCGCTGCGGCCGCGCCTAGGGCTTGGTTAGCTATATCTTTCCTGGGGGAGGTAGACGTACGACAGGCTTATGGTGCTGACTAAGTAGAGAGAGATGGTGGATTGGAGTTGAAGTTAAGCTGGTTGGAATGGACGTGAAATTGTCCAGTTGTTGAATTATGATGAAGATGGGATGATGAGATATATAAAGGAAGGAGAGTTTGAATTGATAGAAAGAGGATATTTATAGTACGGCCCCGGGGGATCACGAAGTGAATGTTAGGATAAGTGAATTTTGATATGCTGGTAAAGTGAATGTTGATATAAATCGTGAATTTTGATATTATGCTAGGCTAGATATATATATCTAGAGCTAACCTTAAGCTTAAGCTTGACCTTATATATATAAGCCCGGGCCTAAGCTTAACCTTATGTACACGAGCCTAAGTTTGACCTAAAGCTTAACCCCGGCATTATCTTATAAGTACGGGCATGACCCTGACCCTGGGTATGATTATATAAGCCCGGGCCTGACCTTAAGTGTACGAGCTCGACCTTACGTATATAAGCCTAGGCATGATCTTATGACCCTAGGCTTAAGCTTAAGCTTTATCTTAAGAGATCCTGCTTATAATTTAAGTATCCATAAATAATCAAGGGCTTATCTTAGCTTTATCCCTAGGGGATTACTAAGCCCTAGTACTACGTTAAGGTATAAGCCTATCGCTAGGGTACGTATAAGGAGTGAAGAAACTTTGATTTTTTTGGATTTTAAGACGTTTTAGGAGTAAGGAGAGGAGAGAGATAGGTTTTTTTTGGTTTTTGTCGGATTTTAGATCTTTTTTTAGGGTTTTTAGGTTTTAGTAAGAAACTCATATATAACCTAGTTCTTAGAAGAATCCTTATCTGAAGACTTAGAAGAATCCTCGTCCGAAGACTCCGAAAACTTACTTGGTAGGAGTGCGTTATAAGTATCTGAGAGGTCTTGTGTACCTAGTGTGGCTGTCTCCTTGGGTATTAAAATTGAGGTTATATGAATATAGGGCTAGTCGTACGTGGAATTTTTGAATATCAGGGGTGGCTTATCGTCACGGTAATCACAAAGACTCGCCTTATCAGCCTACTTATAATTCGCATAAGAACCCCTAAAATAGCCAGTCAACCGAGCGCAGGTTAGAAAAGGCTTTAAGAAATCCATATTACGATAACGCGTATAGGGCTTTTTTAAGGGCTTACCACGAGATTAGATCAGAAGAGCATTAATGTACGAAGGACGACCATTACTAATCTGTTTGCCTTTAATCCTACGGTCTAAGTGCTAAGGGTAACGGCCTGGCATCGCTAAGATAGCTTTTTATATGTCGTTTTTGTAAAAGGGAGCAAGAAGTTGCCTATTAATAGGTAAAGGATACCGATCAGCATCGTTATCTAAGCCATTATAGAGGGTAATCATAGCCTCCTACTATATCTCTTGATTTCCTGCTGCTAGAGGAGTTAGGTTAAGAATAGCCTAAGCGTCCGTAGCTGGAGGATGAATAGGGGGCATAGTGGAAAAAAGATTAGAGATATAGAATATAGATAGGGCTTAAGGACGTTATAATAGATGTAAGAGGATAGATAGATATATAATAGAAGGACTATAATTAGCCGGATTTTTAGGTCCTTTTATATCTCTAAGCTAGAGATTTCCTTTTATTTTTAGATGTCTATGATATTATTCTTTATCTTTGATATTATTCTTTATTCTTTATATAGTTCTTCGTTCTTTATCCTTTGTTCTTAATATAGTTCTTTATTCTTTATTCTTTGTTCTTAATATAGTTCTTTGTTCTTTATTCTTTGTTCTTAATATAGTTCTTTATTCTTTGTTCTTTATTCTTTGTTCTTAATATAGTTCTTTATCTTTAATATTACCTATTATCTTAATATTATATCCTAAGCTTAGTATACGATAGGAGGCTTAGTACTAGGTATGAGAGTAGGCCCTGGGCTTAATACTAGGTCTCGGGCTTAACTTAGAGCCTGACCTAGGTATGTCCTAGAGCTTGACCCGGGTATGGTCTTACGAGCACGGGCATGAGCTTGACCTTGTGTATACGAGCCCGGGCTTGAGCTTAAGCTTGTGTACACGAGCCCGGGCTTGAGCTTAAGCTTGTGTACACGAGCCCGGGCTTGATCTGGAGCTTGACCTAGGTATGAGCTTGAGTATGAGAGCCCGGGCTTGACCTGAAGCTTGGACTTGACCTTGTGTATACGAGCCTGAGTTTAAATGTATAACCTCGACCTTGAATGTATAAGCTTGACCTTGAATGTATAAGCTTGACCTTGAATATATAAGCTTGATCTTGAATTTATAACCTCGACCTTGAATATATAGCCTCGATCTTGGATGTATAGCCTCGACCTTGAATATACAACCTCGACCTTGAATGTATAGCCTCGACCTTAAATATATATCTAACTCTACTATTTACTATATTCCGCCTATATTAAGTAAAATATAAGTAAGAGAAAAGTAAGAGAAAAGTAAGAGAAAAGTAAGAGATAAGTAAGATAATCATCAGAGAGTAAATCAAGAAGGTCTGTCTATTCTTTACTCAAAGCTTATATAATATTCCCTTTTTCTTTTTTTTTACTATAAATACCTTATTTTTCTCTTTCTTTTCTTCTTCCTTTTATATATTAGGGGTCCCTATCTCTAGGTAATTTCCGACTCTTACTAAATAAGAGAAAGGTTGGATTTTGACTTGGAGATAGGGGCTCTAAGCATACCTCGAGCAAAAAGAAAGGCGGGAGATCGCTTTGAAGTTTTAAGGTATGTATGAGCTTAACTTTCTATGGTCTATATACTAATGGTGGATGATTACTAAGGTGGCCTTTATTAAGGTCTTTAAAGGCGTAATAGCCGTTAACACTAATACCTATAAAGATACTTTTGACGAACTACTTCTTATGCGGAGATTAATAATTCTATTAATAAAGTGGCTCTGTTTATGGGATATCGTATAATATATATTATAT
>JAYXSE010000017.1:0-12594 GCA_037356155.1 Penicillium sp. D9
GTTAGTAAACTATTCCTTATAGATAGAGCCTAGGGTATAGAGTACGGGCTAGCTTAGTATAGCTAGGACCCGCGCTACTTAGCGTTTATATATAGCTAGGTAAGGAATACCTTATGGACTAGGAGCGGGATCTATAGCCCGGCCTGGTTAGTGCCTTTAGTAAGCCGGATTATCTTATCCTAGATAGGCTTCGGCAAATGGGTACCCATCTTAAAATTTTAATACCCAACCCAACCCATCATGGGCCCGGGCCCATATGGGTACCCATATGGGTACCCATAAACCCATTTTTTGCCTGGCTGCCTGATTTTGGCCTGATTTTGGCCTGATTCTGGCCTGATTCTGGCCTGATTTTGCATATTTTTTGCCAAGCTTTTCTGTTTAATTACGTCTGTTCCCGTCTGTATATGTATGGAAAACACCTTTTTTCTATGCTTCTACTATATATATGGTAATTATATGTAATATAGCTTGATATAAGCTTATTATACCATATTACCCTAATTAAGCTTAAATTTAGGGTAGTAAGATGTTATATAAAATGGTAATTTTGGAAGTGGTTGATATACTCTTTGGATGGGGGAGATATATATATGCGGATCACACAGCTTTACTACCTTATAAACCAGGTGCTTACCCCAACCACCCTTTATATATAACTTGAATAAAGAATTAGCTAAACTATAAGCTTATATGCTTATATATAAGCTTATAGACTGAATTTTATAGTATAGGTTATAGTAATATAGAAGAATAGATCAGACGAAATGGTGTTCTTAAAGCTACGGTAGCCCGGATAGGCCACTATAGCAGTAACTAATGATATATAGGCATATAGATATGGATATCATATCCAGCCAATCAGGTTCTAGCGGGCTATATCTTCAAAAATCCTTTCATCCCAACTTCTCAGGTCCATATACCCAGCATGTCTCAAATAGGGTATGGAAACCCTCTTCAGAGCGATCCAATCGCCCTATCTGAGTCAATATCAACAATCTGCCCCACCCAAAGCAGCTTCCCAATCGAAATTCTCCAGTTTTCAACACCCGATTTAGGTAATTTTGCCATTTGGTCCTAATTAAACCATAAAGCCTTCCTAAAATGGTGGAGAACAACCCCAAACGGGTTAAAGGATATCAGACCAGCTCTAAATTGGGCTAAAAAGCAATCCTCGAGGATTTGGTCCCATATTGAGCAGGTTGCAGAAGTTCGGACCGGACTACCAAAAGTACGCTGTATAGCATGCAATCTAATCTTTAATCATCCCAATTGGAACCATAGTGGAAGCTCAATTAATGGGACCTCTGCTATTCGCCGGCATATTGAGAAGGCATGTGAATATAGGGCTATAAACCCTAGCTAGATCATAATTGAGAGCAGCTTTGCTAGTGTAAGCTGACCTTTTGTCCCATATTTTCCCTTTAATCCCATCTTTTACCCTTTAGTCCTATCTTCTATATACTAATATTATGCTCTATAACCTAGGCAATTCAATCATCCCAGCATATCTCTTATGAAGTATGGTTTAAGCTCCTTATAACCTTCTTTACCACCCATCACCTGCCTTTTAATATCCTTAAAAGTCAATAATTCAAAGATTTTATAGATGGGACTGCTTAGCTTGCTTCAGTCCTATCTATTCCGTCTCCTCGGAGCTTATCTCGTCACCTACGAGATATAAGCTTAAATCAATAAGCAAACGCTCTAAAAGCGCTTCTAGAAGGCTCTAAGCTATCAATTGCCCTTGATTGCTGGACTTCTCCATTCTACTAAGCTTTTATAGCTATCACAGGCTATTTTCTAGACCTAGATTAGAACTATAGAGAGGTTCTACTAGGTTTTGAACCCCTATATGGGACACATTCAGGTAAGCTTATATATATAGTTCCATAAGCTTATATATAGTTCTATAAGCTTATACTAATATATATATATCTAGGCTCCAACCTAGCACGTATGCTTACCCCAATACTCGCTAAGCATGATATATCAGACCGGATCATGGCTATAACCACGGATAACGCCTCGAATAATAAGACTTTAGTCTTATCTCTTTAACAAGCTTACCCAGAAAGCTCTATTACTCGAGTCCCATGCATGGCCCATGTGATCCAATTAAGCTTAAAGCAGCTACTTGGGATAATTAGGGTTAACCCTAGTAACGACCAAATTGAGCTGGTTTGGTCTGAAGAGCTTCAAAAGCATAGGGAAATCACCCATCTGACTGGTATTGCTAGAACCTTACAAAAGGTGCGTAATTTAGCTATCTATATCAATGCAAGCCCTCAAAGACGGGATGATTTCTGGGCCGAGCAGTCAAAAGATGGGACCAAAGACCCACTTTTCCCAATTCAGGACGTCCGGACTCGATGGAATTCGACGTTTTTGATGCTAGAACGGGCAATTCGGATCAAACCAGCCCTAGATAGCTATTGCAAGCTAAAGTGGGTTAAGATGCGCATCATATCAGATGAATGGCGCCAAATCACCTATCTGCTGCATATTACTAAGCCTTTCTTTGTGTTCACAACTGCATTATGTAAGACAAAGGATATCACTATTTATAGTGTATTCAATATCTATAATGCTTTGTTCCAGCATATCGAGTCTTCGATTACTAAGCTTCAGCGAAAAAAGGTGCGTTTTAAGCTTATATATGGTTCTATATGCTTATATATGGTTCTATAAGCTTATATATCTATATCCAACCTTATTTAACCATATCTAACCTGATATATAGCTTTCATGGAAAAAGGACATGCTTTCTGCACTCCAAGCAGCTGAATCTAAGCTTCGAGAGTATTACTCTCGGACCATAGACCCCGCTCTCGGCAGCATATATGCATATGGGACGATCCTTGCCCCATAATATAAGCTTCAATTCTTTCAGTCTGAAGAATGGCAGGACGAGGACATTGACTATATGGAGATGTATAGATCAAGCTTACAGGATCTGATTAGATCTTATCAACAAGATGACCCGATCTCGAGTCCACAAGCACGAAGATATACTGCAATTGAGCTAGCAGTCCAGTCTATGATGCCTGAAAAACCTAGCAGGTTCTCGACGCAATTAGATGAGCTAAAAGACTATCTCCAAGCTGGTATGACCCTTTAGTCTGATCCTTTTGGTCTGATCCTTTTGGTCTGATCTATACTAACTAAATTAGGGTTAATTGATGAGGAGCCCTCGGTTTTCTGGCGAAATAATCAGACTAAATACCCTATCTTAGCTCGTATAGCTCGAGATCTCTTCTCTATTCCAGCTACTGGAGCTGGTGTGGAGCGCTTGTTTAATACTGCTCGTGATATATGCCACTATAGACGTGGACGACTAAGCGCTTTAACTATAAAGGACCTTATGGTATATAACCGTACTATAAAGTTTGATATGGATACAGAAGAGCTTAGTTAGCTTATTCAAGCTCTTGAGATCGAAGAGGAGGCAGGATCAAAGGACTCAGAGACTCGAGTTTTACTCGAGGATATCAGTGATATCGAGGACCTAGACCTAGATAGGTCAGATAGCGAAGAGCTAGACCTAATTAGGCGGCCAGAAAAGAGGAAAAGAGTGGTTTCGTCCGAAGAATCTTTAGACCAAAGGGGTTCAGACGAAAGGGATTCTTCAGACGAAAGGTCAGATGATGGGCAATTACCCTTAATTAGGGTTTCTAGAAGGACCAGACCAGTACGGGATGACGCAGAATGGGCGTATTACTGATTGATAAGATTGATATAGGCGTTAGGGTGGTTTAAAGGTGTTCTTTGTGCTTAAAAAATAATAAAAAGAATAGAAAAAATAGGTAGAAACCATGGAGTTTATACCTTAAAAGGCTGACTTTACGTTAACTATATGTTATATACGAGGTAATTAAAGTGGTAATTTACCATCATAAAACCAAAAATTCCGCATATTTTATGAAAATTACACATAATTTTAGACCCACTTATCATGGGTACCCATGGGTACCCATAACCCATCAGCACCTAAATGGGTACCCATTTTTAGGCCCATACCCAACCCAACCCAAAACCCATACCCATATGCCGAAGCCTAATCCTAGATATTAGCTATATAGATGAATTAGGGGTAGCTAGGGTTAAATTAGGCTATAAAAATATCTATACACTAGGCCTAGGTATTAGGCTACTTAGGGCCTAGATAGGCGTAAGAGGGCGTCTCGCTACAGCCGCGCCTAACCCATAGGGGTAATTCCATTATAGTAGGATAGATTTAATTAAGCTTTCTTAAGTATAGGAAGAAAAGTGGGTCGGGGGTAGGATAGAATTAAAAACACTTTAGAGTAGGATAGATTTAACTTTTAAGCTCGTCCGAGTCTAAGATTTTAGTATGTTTTATTTTATAATAAGATCTACTAAAATCTATAATTTTAAGCGGTTTAGCCTAGTAGAAAGGTTAATTACTAGGGGTTGAAAATCGGGGATTTTTTTGATGGGGTAGCTCTCTTCCCACATCATCCCCGACCGAAGCGTAGCTCGTCCGACCACCACCAATAGTCAGAATCTCAAGAAAATCTAGTATTTTATTTGTTAAAAATTAAGGTTCTTTGACCATATCTAACCTTATATATAGCTTCTATAGAAAAAGGACATGCTTTCTATACTCTAAGTAGCTAAATCTAAGCTTTAAGAGTATTACTCTTAGACTATAGACCCCGCCCTAGGCAGCATATATATATATAGGACGATCCTTACCCTATAATATAAGCTTTAATTCTTTTAGTCTAAAGAATGGTAGGATGATAATATTGACTATATAGAGATATATAGATCAAGCTTATAGGATCTGATTAGATCTTATTAATAAGATGATCTAATCTTAAGTCCATAAGCACAAAGATATACTATAATTAAGCTAGTAGTCTAGTCTATAATACCTAAAAAACCTAGTAAGTGTTATGGACCCACTTAGCCCGCAACTTACAGAGCAATCCAGGGCCAATCGACCTAGCATCCTAGGAGCGATTCACTAAGCACGTGACTCACGGCGATCACTAAGCCTAAGTCTAAGCAAAGACGGTAGAATGACGAATCAAAGGAAATCCAGTATATAGGCTATTATAGGGAGGTTCCCTCCCTTACACCGCCTCTACCATATTCGGTCACCGCCTAAGAGGGCCAGGAACGGCCGCCCTCTAGCCGTTATAAAGGATACTATATATCACTACGGAACGGTGATAAGCAGGCCAGAACCGGCCGCCTAATCATAGGTGCTAGGTTACGCTATAATAACATAGCACTAATAATAGATCATGTAAGATACTACCCTTAGTAATCAGGCACTATCCCATCCCACGATAGGATAGATATAGCATATCCTATAATAGGATAGGATCCTATTAGAGGATAGGACGGGCTAGATATATAAGGATAGTCATTACTATATATATATTTAGTTCTTTATGTTTAATTATATATTATTACTTAGAACCTATAGTTCTAGCTTTATAACCTTGTTTCGTACTTAAGATAACCACCCTACTAGGAGAGGTATACTTAGTCTCTTATTACTTAATATAGACCCTAAGTATAGCTTAACTAGGCGCACTATCTAGTACTATCTAATAAGAGTCTATTCTATAGATCTAAGTCTGTATAAGGCTAATAGGCAATAGTACGATTATAACTAAGACTTAAGGACGAGCCTCGATATATATATATAACCATTATAAACGATACTCACTATAACCAGTTAGCCATATATAATATATTAAATACCCTATCTTTACGAACAACCTATGAAAACAGTAATCATAGTATTATCGTCTAAGCGACCGACGATCCCGCTATAGATAACCTTAGTACGCCCTTATCTAGATAGCGACGATAAGGCGCTACCTACTAGACTAAGTATAACTAAGTAGATCCGAGCTAACCTTAAAATACTTAATACCCGACTTAATACCTTAACGGAGGCGTATAGTAATAATATACCTAACCTTAGGGACCATTTAGCCTAACTAGACCAGTAAGTCATTAGCTCCGTACTAGCTTTATTAGTACTAATAATTAAGCTACCGAAGGTAGAGCCCTTTAACGGGAACCACTCTAAGCTAAGAGGATTCCTCACGTAGATAAGAATATACCTAGATATAAACTAAGCGTGGTTAACTAATAAAGAGAGCAAAGTTATCTTTGTGTTAACCTACCTTCGGGGATAAGCATAGGACTAGTTCGAAGTCTATATCCGCGAATACTATAAGAAACCACGCCATAAATAGGGCGTAGCTATAACCGATATCTTCGTAAGCTATAGTAACTTCGTAGCCTATCTAAGTAAGATATTTAGAGAAATTAACGTGACTGTTAACGCAGAACAGAAATTAGTAGCTCTACGCTAGACCACTTCTATAGCCGCGTATACTACGTAATTTATATAGATAGTAGTAATCCTAGGATAGGAAGACTACGCCCTTATCCTATAATATATAGAAGGATTAAAATCCTATATTAAGAACGAACTCACGCGGATCGACTGACTAACGACGATAATGGAGCTTATTAATTGTATAACGAGATTCGATAACTAATACTTTAATCGGTAATAAGAGAAGAAGGAAGTTGAGTAATAGAGGAAGAACCCTAGTTAAGGAAACCATTTCTAACTACGTTACTAAAGCTATAGAGCTCTAAGATAGGATAATTATAGTCTACGACCTATAGAGCTTAATGTAGTAAGACTACCTAACAAGGAATAGAAAAGACGCAGAAACGATAACCTATATTTTAAGTATAGAAAACTAGGATACTAAATTAAGGACTATAGGAGCCGTAGCGACTAGCCTATATAGTAGATTAGAGCTACTTAGGAGCGAGGAGGCTATAATAAGTCATAACGACTCTACGCTATCTAATAGCCATAGTAGGCTAAGGAATAGAAGGAATAGGATAAGTAATAGGCTGAAGAAGAGAGCCTTACCGAAGGAGATAGATAGAACTAGGATATTTATACTAAAATAACTATTATAAGCGGAAACGCTATAAATAAGCTAGAGAAAGAAGGGAAAGAGTTATTACGATAATAGATAACCCTAACTAAAGAATAGATCTAGTATAGAGATAAAACCGAAAAGGTAATCTAATATTAGAATAACCTTATAGAGAAACTCTAAGAAAGGAGTAATAAGGCCGAAGTACTAAGCCTTATAGAGAAATTCCCTAAGATTGACTAGAAGAATAGCGATATTAAAATCGAGAGCTAAGGATAGACTTAATATAGAGACTAGAATGATACTAGCTCCTAGGATCTAGTAACGTAAGGGTAAGGACCTAGAACGTTAATCTTAGGACCTAGACCGTATAACTAGAGTAGATACGCGGGCGGGGTCCTAGGAGCTAATTAGCTCCCGGGAATGGATCTAAGTAATCTAGGACGTATAACTAATAACCTAGGAGCTATAGAGCCCTAGGATAGTAGCCATAACGCCCTAGGAACCATAAGATAGATCACGACGAGCGCTAATAATCATACGTCTACGCGCCCTATAAAGTAATAACGGCTCACCGCGATATAATAGGGAGTATACCTTAAGATCGAAGTAAGTATTCTACTTAAAATAGTTAGAGTACTAATTAACTTAGGAGTATATAGAAACTTTATAGACCTAGTATATACTAAATAACTATAAGCGCTACTATAGGTGAAGAACTAAGTTATATCTATTATAGGACTAAATAGAGAAAGCCTAGGACTAGGTATTATATATAAAACTGAACTATAACTAATAATCATTAGAAACTACTTCGAGATTATCTACTTCGACCTATTACTATTAGAAGGATATAATATAGTATTTAGAATACCTTAGCTATAGTTCTATAACCTAATTATCGGCTAGAGCACGACCATAATCTAATTTAAGAACTACTAGTACTGACTAATAGGTAGAATATAAATAGGTAAGGAAAAAAGATAATAAGAGGATCCTAGTATAGAGGTAGGTAATCCTAAGGATACTCTATGATAAGAGAATATACCTCTACTAAAGGTAATAGACTAACGGCCTATAGACATAAGTATTATTAGGAATCTAGAATAGAGACTAAATATATTAGACGATAAGCTTAGAGAATATATTATAGTATATAAAGAATTAATATCCTTCTACGCGATAGAAGAAGGAGTACTAGAACTACCTAACGAATACTAGGAGTTTAAGGACGTATTTATACTACTACTAATAGGCTAGCTACTAGAGTATAGATCCTATAACTATAAAATTAATCTTATAGAAGGTAAAGAACTAATCTATATAAAGATCTACTAGCTATCTAAGAAAGAATCTTAGATACTAAAGGCCTATATCGAAACGAACCTAGAGAAGGATTATATTTAATACTTAATATTGTTGGTAGGATATCTAATCGTATTCGTATCTAAGAAGGATAGGAGCTTACGACTATATATTAACTATAGATACTTAAACTTGATTACGAAAAAGGACTAATATCTATTACTACTAATCTAGGAAATCTAAGACTGGATTTATAGAGCTAAGTATTTTTCGAAATTTAATATCACGGAAGCATATAACTATCTCTATATTAAGGTAGGAGATGAATAGAAAATAGTGTTTAGAACTAAGTTTAGATACTATAAATATATAGTAATGCCCTTTAGACTTACTAACGCGTTAGTATTATTCTAACGCTTTATCTTTAGCGTACTAGAAGATTACCTAGATGTATTTATAGTAATATACCTAGATAATATTCTAGTATTCTCTAAAACCATAGAGGAGCACTAGGAATATAACTAGAAGGTACTTTAAAAACTATAAGAAGCTAAAGTGACTCTTAAGCTTAAGAAGTACGAATTCTACGTATAGGAAATAGGGTTTCTTAGATATATTATTAGTAGCGATAAATTTAGTATAGAAGAAGAGAAGGTTTAAAGTGTCCTAGAGTAGCTATAACTAAAGAACCTTAAGGAAATCTAATAGTTTTTAGGACTATATAACTACTACTAAAGAAGTATAGATGGCTTTGGAGTAATAATAGTAGGACTTAATAAACTTACTAAGAAAGACTAGAAATAGGATTAGGACGAAGGGGCTAAGAAATTACTTAATAGACTAAAAGAATTATTCTAAAGTAGACTAATTCTCTACGCCTTTAACCTAGAACTACTAATTATAGTAGAAATAGATATATCTAACTACGCCCTAAGGGCGAGAATAACCTAAGATATAGTTATTAATGATATTAGAGGACCTAAGGTAATCGCCTTTTAGTCATAAAAAATAATACCTGTAGAACTTAACTATAATATCTATAATAAAGAACTACTAGCTATAGTATTAGTATTTAAAATATAGAGACTATATCTAGAAGAAGTAAAATATTAGGTTTTAGTTAAATTAGACTATAAGAACCTTATATACTTTATAATAATAAAGGAACTTATATAACGATAAGCATAATAGGCTAAAACCCTATCCTAATATGATTATAGGATCGAATATTATAATAGAAAAGCTAATAGCTAAGTAAACGCGCTTAGTAAAAGACTAGACTATAAGGACGGAGTTAAGAAAGCTATACTAGCTATCCTAACCTTGGATAAGGAAGGGAACTTAATATATAATCATTAAACCCTTACTACGACTAGCGAGCTATAAGACGATATATAGCTATAATAAATCAAGGAAGTAATAGCTAAAGATAATATACTATAATAAATACTAGATAATAAAAGCTAATAAGTAATCCTAGACGAAGGAATATTACTAATATATAGGTTAATCTATATCCCTAGATTAATATAAGAAGAAATCATCTAGAAATACTATAATAAACTAACCAGAGGATACCTAGGGATCAAAAAAATAGTAGAACTAATCACTTACTACTTCTATATCCTAGGACTATATAGAAAAGTACGAAGATATATTAGTAAATATAATATATGCCTATAAGATAAACTAACCTAATATCTACCTTACAGAGAAATATAAATATCGGAAGTACTAACGAAACCATAGGAATAGATCATAATAGACTTTATCACGAAATTACTAGAATTAGAAAGACATAATATAATCATAGTTATTATAGATAAACTCACGAAATATGTATATATGATTCTAACTACTAAAAGGATTGACGCGAAATAAATGGCCTTAATCCTAGTTAGAAATATCTTCGCTAATCATAGAATACCACGAAGGATCACGTCTAATCGAGATAAATTATTTACCTTAAATATATAGTGTTTATTTATAGACTAAATCAGCATTAAGTATAGACTCTCTACCGCTTATTACCTATAAACTAATAGCTAGATAGAATAAATAAATCAGATACTAGAATAGTATCTATATTACTATATAAACTACTAATAAGATAACTAGATAGAATTATTACTAATCGCGTAGTTTTTATATAATAACGTAATATATATAATAACGAAAGAATCACTATTCTTCGCGAATTATAGGTATAATCCTATAATTATTAGAGAACTAATTAATAACTATATAGTAGTAGAATTATTAAGGATTTTAGCTATAGGAATTAAGAAACTATATCTCTAAATATTATAGGATATTAAATTTATTAATCTATAGATAAAAAATTATTACGATAAAGGATACTAAGAGGGTCTAAAGCTAAAAAAGAGAGAGAAAGTTTATCTCCTATACTAAAATATTAAGACTAAGCGACTAAGCGATAAACTTAACCATAAATAACTTAGACTATTTATAATTAAGGAGAAAACTAGACTAGTAAACTATAAACTAAGACTACTATAAAGTATAAAGAGAGTATACCTAGTATTTTATATCTTATTATTAGAAAAAGCACTAGATAATATAGAAATCGCTATTAATATAAAAATTAAGGACGCTAGCGAAGAAGAATATAAAGTTAAAGAAATCCTAGTAGACCGATAGTATAATAATCAGTAATAGCTCTTAGTAAAATAGTAAGGATATCCTACCTTAGAGAATATATAGGAACCTATTAAGAACTTAAGGGGCTACCACTAGCTAGTTTAATAGTATTACCGCGGGGCGAAGAAGACCTATATAGCATACTAGTAAAGAAAGCGTCGAAATTAACGTTTACCTAATCGTTAGATAATAGGGGAGTAGACGTAATCATCTATATTAAACTAAGATCTTTGGACGTGGCTATAAGGACATAAGTGTCCTTACTAAAGGTAAGACTAGGATATTCACTAATAGCCTAAATAGCTTTCGCCTTATAATCTTTTTATTAGTCGGCCTTAATACGCTCTTTTTCGAGACGACCTAACTCTTCTTTTTCACGACGCTTAAGTTCCTCTAACTTAGTAATATCTTTATACTCGCGAGCTAAAAAGTCACCCGCACGTTTCTTTAATAATCGTTTTTATTTCCATAACCTAAGGAGTTTAGCGACTACCTCTTCTTCTTCGTTATCTAGTAATAACTAGAACTAAAGGAGCTAACGCTACTCTATATCGGTAAAAGACTCTTTTAGTATCTTATACTTCATTATCCTACTCGCCTAGTTATAACCGGCGTAGCGTTTAGATCGCTTAGAGCGAATATAAGTCTTATCTAGCGAAACGTAACGATAATAAGGGATTAAAGATTCGAAACCTTCGTGTTTGATTAGCTAATAAAGCTTATAACTAAAGATACTAGAGGAAGATATATTCAGAAGGATAGAATATTAGAAAAAACAGAAAATAAGGGCCTTACTTACCTAAGGGGGGTTAGCGGTTATTAAGGAAAGTCTTTAGGGATAAAGACCGTAGAAAGGAGGGGGTGATATTATAGACCTACTTAGCCCGTAACTTATAGAGTAATCCAGGGCTAATCGACCTAGTATCCTAGGAGCGATTTACTAAGTATATGACTCACGGCGATCACTAAGCCTAAGTCTAAGTAAAGACGGTAGAATAACGAATCAAAGGAAATCTAGTATATAGGCTATTATAGGGAGGTTCCCTCCCTTATACCGCCTCTACCACATTTAGTCACCGCCTAAGAGGGCCAGGAACGGCCGCCCTCTAGCCGTTATAAAGGATACTATATATTACTATAGAACGGTAATAAGCAGGCTAGAACCGGCCGCCTAATCATAGGTGCCGGGTTACGCTATAATAATATAGTACTAATAATAGATCACGTAAGATGCCACCCTTAGTAATCAGGCACTATCCTATCCTACGATAGGATAGGTATAGTATATCCTATAATAGGATAGGATCCTATTAGAGGATAGGACGGGCTAGATATATAAGGATAGTCATTACTATATATATATTTAGTTCTTCGTGTTTAATTATATATTATTACTTAGAACCTATAGTTCTAGCTTTATAACCTTATTTCGTACTTAAGATAACCACCCTACTAGGAGAGGTATACTTAGTCTCTTATTACTTAATATAGACCCTAAGTATAGCTTAACTAGGCGCACTATCTAGTACTATCTAATAAGAGTCTATTCTATAGATCTAAGTCTATATAAGGCTAATAGGTAATGGTACGATTACGACTAAGACTTAAGGATAAGCCTTAACGTATGTATACGACCATTACGAACGACACTCACTATGACCAGTTAGCCGTGCGT
>JAYXSE010000022.1:0-26591 GCA_037356155.1 Penicillium sp. D9
TTTGACAGCCGTACAAAAGAGATTTTTCTAGTGTAAACCCATTAATGGGTTCAGCAGTATTAAAAGAAGAAACTGCTTCGTTGTTATCATGAAAACAACCAACAGAATGACAAGAAAGATGATTCTTATCATCAAATGCTAAAGATATTGGAACTTTATATTTAATGTTCGCATTATTTTCAGGATTAATAGGTACAGCCTTTTCAGTGTTAATAAGATTAGAATTATCTGGACCTGGAGTACAATATATTTCAGATAACCAATTATATAATGCAATAATAACAGCTCATGCTATAATGATGATTTTCTTTATGGTTATGCCAGCTTTAATTGGAGGTTTTGGTAATTTCTTATTACCATTATTAGTAGGTGGTCCCGATATGGCATTCCCTAGATTAAATAATATAAGTTTCTGATTATTAGTGCCAAGTTTAATATTATTCATATTATCTGCAACTATAGAAAATGGAGCAGGAACAGGATGAACATTATACCCACCATTATCAGGTATACAATCTCACAGTGGACCTAGTGTTGATTTAGCTATATTTGGTTTACACTTAAGTGGTATAAGTAGTATGTTAGGTGCTATGAACTTCATAACAACTATATTAAATATGAGAAGTCCTGGTATACGTTTACATAAATTAGCTTTATTTGGTTGAGCTGTAATAATAACAGCAGTGTTATTATTATTATCATTACCTGTATTAGCTGGTGGTATTACTATGATCTTAACAGATAGAAACTTTAATACTTCATTCTTTGAAGTAGCGGGTGGAGGTGATCCTATATTATTCCAACATTTATTCTGATTCTTCGGTCATCCTGAAGTTTATATTTTAATTATTCCAGGATTCGGTATAATTAGTACAGTTATATCAGCCGCATCAGGAAAAAACGTATTTGGTTATTTAGGAATGGTTTATGCTATGTTATCTATTGGTGTTTTAGGTTTCATAGTTTGAAGTCATCACATGTACACAGTTGGTTTAGATGTTGATACAAGAGCTTACTTTACAGCAGCTACTTTAATTATTGCAGTACCTACAGGTATTAAAATATTTAGTTGATTAGCTACATGTTACGGAGGTTCTTTACATTTAACACCACCTATGTTATTTGCTTTAGGTTTCGTTATATTATTCACAATTGGTGGATTAAGTGGAGTTGTTTTAGCTAATGCTTCACTTGACGTAGCTTTCCATGATACTTATTATGTTGTTGCTCACTTCCATTATGTATTATCTATGGGTGCTGTATTTGCCTTATTTAGTGGTTGATACTTCTGAATACCTAAAATATTAGGTTTATTCTTATGACCAATTTGCTGCTAAAGTTCACTTCTGAATATTATTTATAGGTGTTAATTTAACATTCTTCCCACAACATTTCTTAGGTTTACAAGGTATGCCAAGAAGAATAAGTGATTACCCTGATGCTTTCTATGGTTGAAACTTAATAAGTAGTGTTGGTTCTATTGTTAGTGTTGTAGCTACATGATATTTCTTAACTATTATTTACAAACAATTAACAGAAGGTAAAGCTGCATCAAGATATCCTTGATTAACTCCACAATTATTCAGTGATACTTTCCAAGTTTATTTCACAAGAAATAATAGTTCTTTAGAGTGATGTTTAACAAGTCCTCCAAAACCTCATGCTTTTGCAAGTTTACCTGTACAATCATAATTTATAAATAATTATGATCATGATGATAAAAATGGATATAAATAGTACCGTTTCTTGACTTATTAAAACAATAACAATATACTGAGTTTAAAATCAATTATTGAATAAACTCAACCTATTATGCTTTAATGTATCACTACGATAATAGTATGATGCATATAGTAACCAATATAGGTCTTTTAGTATAATATAGTAGATTACTACTATCGATTAGTAAAAAAAAATAAAATATGATTAATAAGGATTAATAATTAAAATTTTTTATTTGTAAATGTATATAATAAAATAAATATTCATTTATTCAATGTTACAAGCAGCTAAAATAATAGGAACAGGTATGGCTACAACCGGATTAATAGGAGCAGGAATAGGTATTGGTGTTGTATTTGGTGCATTAATACTAGGTGTAGCTAGAAACCCATCATTAAAAGGACAATTGTTTTCTTATGCTATCTTAGGTTTTGCTTTTGCTGAAGCAACAGGATTATTTGCTTTAATGATGGCTTTCTTATTATTATATGTAGCCTAATAATAATTTATATAATTTAAGCCTTATATATTAATATAATATATAGCGTATATTATAGTTTTAATAATTTATAAGGTTTTATATATTAATTTAATATAACTATATATAATAATAAAATATAATCATATTTTTTTGTAAATATATATAATTTTATATAATTTATAAAATTTTAGGTTATAGATAAAATATTTTGTAAAGTAAAATAACATAATATTTTACATAAAAGGATATATAGTTTGTAGATATAAACTATATTGTTTATAGATAAATTATATATGGGAGGGTAGAGGGTTTTTTTATATCTTATATATATATAAGATATAAATCTTAAAATAAAAAGTAATATAGATATATTTACTTTATATTTTTTTGTTAATGTTAATCATATAAATTATATATGTTTTTATACTATACTAAGTAAACAATAAATAAATAAATAAAAAACTAAAAAATTTTTTTAATAAAATATTTCTTAATATTATAAATGACAACTACAACTTTTTTTTTTTTTTTAATTCCAGTATTAGGAATAATATTATTATTAGTTAATTTAATATTATCACCTCATAATTCATATCATGAAAAAGATAGTGCTTTTGAATGTGGTTTCCATTCTTTCTTAGGACAAAATAGAACACAATTTAGTATATCTTTCTTTATTTTTGCTTTATTGTTTTTATTATTTGACTTAGAAATTTTATTAGTATATCCTTATGTAGTAAGTGCTTATACTAATGGTATATATGGATTAGTAATTATGTTAGTATTTTTCTTAGTATTAACATTAGGATTTGCTTTTGAATTAGGTAAAAATGCTTTAAAAATAGAAAGTAGACAAGTATACAATTTCGAGAATAAATCTTGAAAAGGATATTCATTAATATATAAATAATAGTTAGTTAATAAATAACTATAAATTAAAAATAATGAAATCTACAAATATAATAGGAGTAAGTTATACTATAAATAATATGAAAAATATAGTCACTCGATAATTAATAAATTATTTAATAATGAAAAATTATTAAATAAATAAATTTTTATAATATATATTATAAATAAATAAATAAAGTAATTGTAAAAATTACAAATATAATTAGGATTTATTAAAATTCTAAAAATTAGGTTAGTAAAATTAAAAGTTTGTATTAATAACAACAAATGAATTTAAATTTAATTACATTTATATTAACATTACAAATGGATGCACCTACACCTTGAGGTTTATTTTTCCAAGATAGTGCATCACCTCAAATGGAAGGTATAGAAGAATTACATAATAATATTATGTTCTATTTAGCTATTGTTTTATTTACTGTTACATGAATGATTGTAAATATATTAAAAAATTTCTTAGCTAATAGATCACCAATAGCTCATAAATATATGAATCATGGTACTTTAATAGAGTTAATATGAACAATATCACCTGCATTTATATTAATATTAATAGCATTCCCATCTTTCAAATTATTATATTTAATGGATGAAGTAATGGACCCATCATTAGTAGTATACGCAGAAGGTCACCAATGATACTGAAGTTACCAATATCCTGATTTCACTAATGAAGATGATGAGTTTATAGAATTTGATTCATATATAGTTCCTGAAAGTGATTTAGAAGAAGGACAATTTAGAATGTTAGAAGTAGATAATAGAGTTATAATACCAGAATTAACACACACAAGATTTGTTATATCAGCTGCAGATGTTATACACTCTTACGCTTGTCCATCTTTAGGTATTAAAGCTGATGCTTACCCTGGTAGATTAAATCAAGCTTCTGTATATGTAAACCGTCCAGGAACTTTCTTTGGACAATGTTCTGAAATATGTGGTATATTACACAGTTCTATGCCAATTGCTATACAATCTGTTTCAATAAGAGATTTCTTATTATGATTAAGAGAGCAAATGGAAGGTTAGTTTATTATTTTTGAGTGATGTGAAGTTATATAATTAAAAAAACTAATATTATTAAAAAAATGATAATAATAATTCTATTAAAAATACAAAATTATTATTATTATTATTATTATTTAGATAATTATTTTTTAAATAAAATAAGGATATTAATTATATTATTATGTAATATTTTTAGAGTTAAAGATGCTGTTGTTTTAGAAGCAGGTAGTCCATATTTTAGTTTATTATTTTTAATAGTTTGTGCAAATGCTTGTAATGATCAAGATTTGAATTGAGATAATACAAGTAATGATATTACAAGGGAAGAATTAACAAAAAAATTTAATGGTATTAATTTTGATTTTTATAGTTTCAAAAAAAAAAATCCTCCTCTAGGTAGTCCAAATTTTGAATTTAAATTTGAAAAAGAATATCTTAGCATATCTAGAGAAGGATCTAGATGAATATATCCTGAACGGTACCATATTGATATGTACGATGCAAAATGTTCAAATTCTAATTCTTTAAGAGAATATATGGAAGGTGGTATTAAGTACACTTATCATGCTGAATCTAGAGAGATAGAGAATCGTTATTGTATTATAACATATCCTGATGGTACTACTTTAAGAACAAATAAAGCAGAAGCAGTATTTAATCATATTAGACTTAATAGAAAACTTATACATTTAAATAAATATTCTATTAATTCTACGTTTTATTATGCTCATGATTATGTAGAATATTTTTCATCTTTTAAGAGAGTATCTGTAAATAGTTTATTAAATTCTGAAAATATTGTAAATCGTGAAAAGATAACTATTAATGAGTTATTAAATCGTGTAGAAGTAGAACAAGTAAAAGAATAAGATTAATAAATAATAATAATAATAATAAAAAGGTAGTATAAGAATGATATAGATACTCTATGTATTCTTTATTAATAGAAAACGTGTTAATTCAATGGTAGAATAGCGTGCTACGAACACGTAAATATAAGTTCAAGTCTTATACATGTTTATACAAATTTTTGTAGTATGGATAAATCAAATATAAATTATATATAAATAATGAATTTTTCAATATTTTTATTTCTTATAGGAATATTAGGATTTGTATTAAATAGAAAAAATATAATATTAATGCTAATATCAATAGAAATTATGTTATTATCAGTAACATTTTTAATATTAATTAGTTCACTAAGTTTTGACGATATTTTAGGTCAAACATTTGCTGTTTATATATTAACAATAGCAGGAGCAGAATCTGCAATAGGTTTAGGAATTTTAGTAGCATATTATAGATTAAGAGGAAGTATATCAATAGAATATAGATAATGTATTTAACATTAATAATTTTACCTTTATTAGGTTCAATAGTTTCAGGTTTTTTTGGTAGAAAAATTGGAGTTACAGGAGCTCACATTATAACATGTGCTTCAGTAATAACTACAACATTCTTAGCTGTAATAGCTTTTTTTGAGGTAGGGTTTAATAATATACCAGTAACAATAAATATAGCAAGATGAGTAGACGTAGAATCATTATACGTATTATGAAACTTCAGATTTGATTCATTAACTGTTTCTATGTTAATACCAGTATTAATAGTATCTAGTGTAGTTCACATATATTCTATAAGTTATATGAGTCATGATCCACACAATCAAAGATTTTTCAGTTATTTAAGTTTATTCACATTTATGATGATTATCTTAGTAACAGGTGATAACTATTTAGTTATGTTTGTAGGTTGAGAAGGTGTTGGTGTTTGTTCATATTTATTAGTAAATTTCTGATTTACTAGAATAGCAGCAAATCAAAGTTCTATTTCAGCTTTATTAACTAATAGAGTAGGTGATTGTTTTTTAACTGTAGGTATGTTTGCTATATTATGATCTTTTGGTAATATAGATTATAGTACAGTATTTGCATTAGCACCATTTTATAATGAAAGTATTATAACTATAGTTGGTATTTGTTTATTAATAGGTGCTACAGCTAAAAGTTCACAAGTAGGTTTACATATTTGATTACCTCAAGCTATGGAAGGTCCTACACCTGTATCTGCTTTAATTCACGCTGCAACTATGGTTACAGCCGGTGTTTACTTATTAATGAGATCATCACCATTAATAGAATATAGTTCAACTGTATTAGTATTATGTTTATGATTAGGTGCTATAACTACAGTATTTAGTTCTTTAATAGGTTTATTCCAACAAGATATTAAAAAAGTTATTGCTTATTCAACTATGAGTCAATTAGGTATGATGGTAATAGCTATAGGATTATCAAGTTATAACTTAGCATTATTCCATTTAGTAAATCACGCTTTCTATAAAGCATTATTATTCTTAGGTGCTGGTTCAGTTATACACGCAGTAGCTGATAACCAAGATTTTAGAAAATATGGAGGTTTAAGAGAATTCTTACCTTTAACTTACTCAGTTATGTTAATAGCTTCATTAAGTTTAGTAGCTGTACCATTTATGACAGGATTCTATTCTAAAGATTTTATTCTTGAGTCTTCTTATGGACAATTCTACTTATCAGGTACTATTATTTACTTTGTAGCTACTATAGGTGCTATGTTTACAACACTTTATTCAGCTAAAGTATTATATTTAACATTCTTAGGTAACCCTAATGGTCCTATATCTAGTATGAGAATAGCTCATGAAGGTGATTTATTCTTAACTATACCTTTAATAGTATTATCAATATTCTCTATATTCTTTGGTTATATAACTAAAGATATATTTATAGGTTTAGGTACTGGTTTCTTTGTAGATAATAGTTTATTTATTCATCCTAGTCATGAAATTATGTTAGATACAGAATTTGCTGTACCTACATTCTTTAAATTATTACCTTTTGTATTTACTGTATCATTAAGTATAATATCTGTATTATTATCAGAATTCTTACCTAAATTACTTATTAATTTTAAATATTCAAAATTTGGTTATAATATCTTCAGTTTCTTTAACCAAAGATTCTACATAGAATTATTCTATAATAAATATATTGTAGAAGGTGTTTTAAAATTAGGAGGTCAAACTACTCAAAGTCTTGATAAAGGTTCTGTTGAAATATTAGGACCTTATGGTTTAGAAAAAGGATTAGTATCTTTAAGTACTAATTTAGGTAAACTAAGTACAGGTGTTATTACTACATATGCTTTATACGTATTAATAGGATTAATATTCTATATAACATTAGTATATTTCTCATATAACGATAATAATTTATTAATTTTAATAATATTTACATTATTTGTATTATTAAATAGTAATTTATCAACTAAAAAACAATAATAATAATAATTTATTATTAAACATGATTAATTTAAATATATCTTAAAATTGGGTATGCTTTTAACCTCAATATTCTGTTTATTATTATCTAATGCTTTGTCATTTAGACGTGATACAGCTATTCTTTATTCAAGAGTAGGAATAATTATATTATTCTATTGTATCTTTTTATCTTATAATAATTTATTTATAACATATTTAGATAATGGTATTGGGTTATTTGGTGGTTTATTTTATACATCTTCTATAACACAAACATTTCATATATTAATATTTGTTATAAGTTTATTAATATTGAATATGACAGGATTTTATCCTAGAAAATTATTATCTAATGATTACATGAGTTTTAACAAATTAGTATTTACAAAATTACAATTTGTAAAAAATATAGCTGTATCTAATATAATATTAAAAAAAGGAGAACAATATACTATAATAGAATATACATTAATGTTATTATTTATAATTACAGGTAGTATATTCTTAATATCAAGTAGTGATTTAGTTTCTATTTTTTTATCTATAGAATTACAAAGTTATGGTCTATATTTATTATGTTCTATGTATAGAAATTCTGAGTCAGCTACTTCAGCTGGTTTAACTTATTTCTTATTAGGAGGATTAGCATCTTGTTTTATTTTATTAGGTATTGGATTAATATATGCTAATTTAGGTGTTACTTATTTAGATAGTTTCTATGTTATAAATAATTTAGCAGGAATACTTAATGAGCAACAAATAACTACTTATATACCTTATAGTTTATTATTATTAACTATAGGTTTATTATTTAAAGTATCAGCAGCTCCATTCCATTTCTGATCACCTGATGTTTATGATGGTATACCTACTATAGTTACTACTTTTGTAGCTATAATAGCAAAAATATCAATATTAACTTTATTATTACACTTAGTTCATTATACTAATAGTGTATATATTACAACTGAATATACTTGAACTACTAGTTTATTAGTAAGTTCTTTATTCTCTTTAATAATTGGTACTGTTTTAGGATTAACTCAATTTAGAATTAAAAGATTATTTGCATATAGTACAATCTCACATTTAGGTTTCATGTTATTAGCAATGACTATTAATAGTGTTGAATCTATACAAGCATTTATTTTCTATTTAGTACAATATAGTTTATCTAATTTAAATGCATTTATTTTATTAGTAGCTATAGGTTATAGTTTATATGCTTATAATGATAAAAATATAAATCATAATAATCTTATAGATAGAAAAAATTCACCTATACAACTTATAAGTCAACTTAAAGGATATTTCCATATTAATAGTATATTAGCTTTAAGTTTAGCTATTACTTTATTCTCATTTGCAGGTATTCCACCTTTAATGGGATTCTTTGCAAAACAGATGGTATTCTCAGCTGCTTTACAAGAAGGATTTGTTTTCTTAACTCTTGTAGGAGTATTTACTAGTGTAATAAGTGCTGTATATTACTTATTTATTGTAAAAACAATGTTCTTTGATGGACATTCTTATTCATATTTAAATATACTTAAAGATTTAAAAATACCAGCTCTTGTTTTAAAAAACAACAAAGTAGTTAATAAAGTATATTTTGATTCTAAATTTGCTTTATCTAGTTCTTTATCTATAACTATTTCAATATTAACATTAGTTATACTTTTATTTATGTTTATGCCTAACGAATGATTACATATGTCTAATTTATTAGCTATTGTTTTATTTGTACCAGGTAGTATTTAATAAATAAAAGAAATTACCCTTAAATATCTCATAATAATAATAATATTATTATTATAATCTAATAATATACAGATATTTATCTTTGTATATTCTAAGGGTATAATATATATAAATAAATATATATTATGTAAAGGTAGATTAAGAGATTAAATTTTAGTGTACTTATTAAAATAAAAATATAACTAATAAATTACATTTTTATTTTAATTAGGAGGATGTGGTTAGTGGGTTTTATTATAAAAAATTATATATTAATAAGGAGGTTGGTTTAGGGAAAAAATATATATAACAATGATATATATTGTTAAATAACACAATATAGGTATGGTATAATACTAAATATATAGATATTATATATAAATTTTAAATAGATGTAAAAAAAATAGTATTTAGATACAATTAGTATTTAATTATTATAAAAAAAATAAAAAATGTAAATTAAACAAAAAATAAAAATAAAAAAAAAGATGAGAATATTAAAAAAAAATCCTTTATTAAGTATATTAAATGCATATTTAATAGATGCCCCTACTCCAGCTAATATTAGCTATTTATGAAATTTTGGTTCATTATTAGGTTTATGTTTAGGTATACAAATAGTTACTGGAGTAACATTAGCTATGCATTATACACCTAGTGTATTAGAAGCTTTTAACTCAGTAGAACATATAATGAGAGATGTTAACAATGGTTGATTAATACGTTATTTACACGCTAATACAGCTTCAGCATTCTTCTTCTTATTATACCTACACGTTGGTAGAGGTTTATACTATGGATCATACAAATCACCTAGAACATTAACATGAATAATTGGTACAATTATAGTTGTTTTAATGATGGCTACAGCTTTCTTAGGTTATGTATTACCATACGGTCAAATGAGTTTATGAGGTGCTACAGTTATTACTAATTTAATGAGTGCTATACCTTGAATAGGTCAAGATATAGTTGAATTTATTTGAGGAGGTTTCTCTGTAAATAATGCAACATTAAATAGATTCTTTGCATTACATTTCTTATTACCTTTTGTATTAGCAGCTTTAGTATTAATGCATTTAATAGCTTACCACGATGTTGTAGGATCAGGTAACCCATTAGGTATATCAGCTAATTACGATAGATTACCTTTTGCTCCTTACTTTATATTTAAAGATTTAATAACTATATTTATATTCTTTATAGTATTATCAGTATTTGTATTCTTTATGCCAAATGCTTTAGGAGATAGTGAAAATTATATAATGGCTAATCCAATGCAAACACCACCTGCTATTGTGCCAGAATGATACTTATTACCTTTCTATGCAATATTAAGATCTATACCTAATAAATTATTAGGAGTTTTAGCTATGTTTGCAGCTATTTTAGTATTATTAGTTATGCCTATAAGTGATTTATCTAAATTAAGAGGAGTGCAATTCAGACCTTTAAGTAAAATAGCATTCTTCATATTTGTAGCTAACTTCTTAGTATTAATGCAATTAGGAGCAAAACACGTTGAAGCACCATTTATTGAATTTGGTCAAATATCAACAGTATTATATTTCGCACATTTCTTTGTAATAGTTCCTGTGTTAAGTATAGTTGAAAATAGTTTAGTAGAATTATCAACTAGAAAATAATTAAATATATTATAAATTTGTAAATATATATATTAATTTTATATTAATATATGACCTACAAAAAATTAGGAGTTTGAGTAGAAGGTTCTGCGTTTCGATTGCAAATCGAAATAAAGGGATTCGAGTTCCCCGAACTCTTATATAATTTAATCTATATCTTAATATATAGGTTAATTATAACCTACATTATAGGTTAGTAGTATAAAATAAAAAAAAAATAAACTATAATCTTAAAAAAGTTACATTACATTATAATATATTATTAGATATAATGTAATTGAAAATGTTTGATTAAATATAAATTTATATATGATTAAAAAAAAAATTGCAAATTTTTAAAATAAAAAATTATATATTTTATATTCTAGTAAAAAAAAATAAAAAAAAATGAGAAGTATTATATCAGTAATAGAAGCTTTATTATTAATTGTACCAGCTTTATTAGCAGTTGCTTTTGTAACTGTAGCTGAAAGAAAAACTATGGCAAGTATGCAAAGAAGAGTAGGTCCTAATGCAGTAGGTTATTACGGTTTATTACAAGCATTTGCAGATGCTGCAAAATTATTATTTAAAGAATATGTAGCACCAACACAAGCAAATATTATGTTATTTTTCCTTGGACCTATGATAACTTTAATTTTTGCTTTATTAGGTTTTTTAGTTATTCCTTATGGTTCAGGTTTATTTGTATCTGATTATAGTTTAGGTATGTTATATTTATTAGGTGTTTCATCTTTAGGTACATATGGTATATTATTAGCTGGTTGATCAGCTAATTCTAAATATGCATTTTTAGGTTCATTAAGAAGTACAGCTCAATTAATTAGTTATGAATTAATATTAACATCTATAATATTATTAGTAATATTATTAACTGGTAATTTAAATTTCATAACTATTGTTGAATCACAAAGAGTAGTTGATTTCATATTACCTTTATTCCCTTTATTTATAATATTCTTTATAGGTTCTATAGCAGAAACTAATAGACCTCCTTTTGATTTAGCTGAAGCAGAATCAGAATTAGTTAGTGGATTTATGACAGAACATTCTGCTAGTATTTTCGTTTTCTTTTTCTTAGCTGAGTATTCTAGTATTGTATTAATTTGTATGTTAAATAGTATTTTATTCTTTGGAGGTTATTTATTTATCTTACCTGTAGATTTAATTATAGAAATATTAAATACAGTATTTGGTATAGATAATTCTATATTACAAAGTGTATTCCTTAATTTTGCATCTAGTCCTATAAATTTAGCTATAAAAACTGCTTTATTTGTATTCACATTTATTTGAGCAAGAGCTTCTTTCCCAAGAATACGTTTTGATCAATTAATGTCAGTTTGTTGAACAGTTTTCTTACCTTTAATAATAGCATATGTTGTATTAATACCATGTGTTGTATATGGTTTAGATGCTTTACCAACTCAAATATTATTATAATAAAATATAGTTAAATTTAACTATATAATAATAATACAATATATTTATATTAATATAAATATATTAATTAAAATATAGTGGCTTTATGTCATACATAAGGTGTAATATTAATATGTGTTAACATATTAATTAAGCAGTAAGTAAAATATATAAAAAAATATATATATGTCATTAACATTATTATTAATACCTTTAATAGGTATAGGTTTTGTAACAATAGAAGCTAATTATGGTTTATCTATAATTAACGAAGTTAAAATAAAATCTATAGCCTTAACTACATCTATTATAAATTTAATAGTTTCATTAGTAATGTTTATACTATTTGATTTTAGTAGTAAACAATTCCAATTTATAGAAGAACACTATCAACTAAGTTATTTTGATATATATTTAGGTGTTGATGGTTTATCTATATACTTTATATTATTAACAACTATAATAATGCCAATAGCAATATTATCAAATTGAAATTCAATACAATCTAAAAATGTATTATCATTTGTAGTAATAATGTTATTATTAGAATCATTATTATTAGCTGTATTCTTAGTATTAGATATATTATTATTTTATATTTTCTTTGAAAGTATATTACCACCTTTATTTTTATTAATAGGATTATTTGGTTCAAGTAACAAAGTAAGAGCAAGTTTCTATTTATTCTTATATACTTTATTAGGTTCATTATTTATGTTATTATCTATAATAGTAATGTCTTCAATAATGGGTACAACTGATTTTGATGCTTTATCAAAAGCAAACTTTAATTATGTAACACAATTATTTTTATTCTATGGTATATTTATAGCTTTTGCTGTAAAAACACCAGTTATATTCTTAAATACTTGATTATTAAAAGCTCACGTTGAATCACCATTATCAGGAAGTATTATTTTAGCTGGTATAGTATTAAAATTAAGTTTATATGGTATATTTAGATTAATATTACCTTTATTACCTAAAGCTTCTTTAAATTATACATACATAGTATATGTTATAGGTGTAATAACTATAATTTATGCAAGTTTTAGTACATTAAGAACAATAGATATTAAAGAACTTATTGCTTATTCATCTGTATCTCACGCAGCTGTTTATTTAATAGGTGCATTTAGTAATACAATACAAGGTATTGAAGGTGCAATAGTTTTAGGTTTAGCTCACGGTTTTGTATCACCAGGACTATTTATTTGTGCTGGAGGTATTTTATATGATAGATCTTCAACTAGATTAATAACATACTATAGAGGTATGGCTCAAATGATGCCAGTGTTCTCTATATTATTCTTTATATTATGTTTAGGTAATAGTGGAACACCATTAACATTAAATTTCTTAGGTGAATTTATGTCATTATATGGTGCATTTGAAAGAATGCCTATATTAGGTATCTTAGCAAGTACTTCTATTGTATTATCAGCTGCTTATACTATATTTATGTATAATAGAATAGCTTTCGGTGGTTCATACTCTGTATACTTTGTAGAAAATATAGGAGATGTAACTAGAAGAGAGTTTACTATGTTATTAGTATTTGTAGTATTCACAGTATTGTTTGGTATATACCCAGCACCAATATTAGATGGTTTACATTACTCAGTTTCTTCTTTAATTTATAGTATATAAATTAATAAAAAATAAATAGATTATATAAAACAAATCTATATATATAAATATATATATAAATATATATTTATAAATTCTTACTAGCTCAATGGTAGAGCCGAATACTTCTAATATTTTGATCCGAGTTCGAATCTTGGGTAAGAATTTTAATAAAAAGTTAACTTTTTATTACTAAGCCTTTATAGCTCAATGGTAGAGCGGGATACTGTTAATATTTTGATAGATGTTCGATTCATCTTAAGGGCTATAAATATACATAACAAATGTATAAAATAAAATTTATTCCATAACCTAAAAATCTTTTAAAGTCAAGATACATAATAAGAAAGTATCTAAACATAATAAATACATTGATATGCCACAATTAGTACCATTCTTTTTTGTAAATCAAGTAGTATTTGCTTTTGTTATATTAACAGTGTTAATATACGCATTTACTAAATATATTTTACCAAAATTCGTTCGTATCTTTATTTCACGTATTTACATAAACAAATTATAATAAATATAAAATAAAGAGAAAATTTTTTTAATAATTTATTATTATTTCATCTCAAAATTTGAGTTTTAAAGTTAAAATTTAAATATATTACAAACATATAATTATATGCGTCATTTAGATTTTGTATTAAGTCCATTAGACCAATTTGAAGTTAGAGATTTATTTTCTATAAATGCTAACTTATTAGGTAATTTACACCTATCATTAACAAATATAGGTTTATATTTATCAATTAGTATTTTTTTAATATTAACATATAGCTTATTAGCTACAAATAATAATAAAATAGTACCAAATAACTGATCAATAAGTCAAGAAAGTATATATGCTACAGTTCATGGTATTGTAGTAAACCAAATTAACCCAAATAAAGGACAAATGTTCTTCCCTTTAATGTATGTATTATTCATATTTATATTAGTTAATAATTTAATAGGATTAGTACCTTACAGTTTTGCATCAACATCACATTTTATATTAACATTCTCAATTAGTTTTACTATTGTTTTAGGTGCAACAATATTAGGTTTCCAAAGACATGGGTTAAAATTCTTCTCATTATTTGTACCTTCAGGTTGTCCTTTACCATTATTACCTTTATTAGTATTAATTGAATTTATTTCTTACTTATCTAGAAATGTTTCTTTAGGTTTAAGATTAGCTGCTAATATTTTAAGTGGTCACATGCTTTTAAGTATATTAAGTGGATTTACTTATAATATTATGACTAGTGGTATAATATTCTTTATATTAGGATTAATACCTTTAGCATTTATTATTGCATTCTCAGGTTTAGAGTTAGCAATTGCATTTATTCAAGCACAAGTTTTCGTAGTTTTAGCTTGTTCATATATTAAAGATGGATTAGATTTACACTAATTAAACGTAATAAGTGTTTAGAATAAATAAAACAAAAAAATAAAATATAATAATATTAATATATAATTAATAATATTTATTTACCTAATATATTAGTATATATAATATACTATATATATTAATAGGTTTTCATTAAAAAAAAATAGATATAATATGTTTTTTAGATATATAAAATATAAAAAGGAAAGTCCAATACTAATTAAGCATAAACGTAAATAAACAATTTATATACATAGAGATATAAGGATTTTAACAGAAACTAATAATTATTTAAATAAAAAATAATTTCGAACAAGAACCCTATGTTTAGTTTTCATTTAGAAATATATAATTTAAACAGAAACTGGCTTATTTATATCTTTAAAAATAACATTAAAAAAATAATTATATATTAGTAATATAATACAATATAGGTATGGTATATACCGAATAAAAATATAAAGAGTTTGATGATGGCTCTAACTGAACACTGTCCAAGTACTTGACACATGCTAATCGAACGACTAATTATTTATTAAATATTTATATATTTAATAATAAGTAGTAGTGGTGTACAGGTGAGTATATGATAAATTGGCTACCTTAAACTAAGGGCAAAATCCCTTATAATAAAAAAAAAGTAATTAAAATTTCTGGTTTAAGATGAAAATTTTTATCTCGGTGAGTAGTAGGAAAGGTAATGACTTTTCTAGCAGTAACCGTAGTCGTAACTGGAAAGTTGATCGACCACATTGGGTCTGAAAAAAACCCAATGCTTTTATGTACAGCAGTGAGGAATATTGGTCAATGGCCGAAAGGCTGAACCAGTAACTTGGAAGAATGTAACTGTATTTGTATAAATACAATAGCGATTAATTCGCATAAAATTCTAAATAGATTGTATATAATGACATAATCTATTTATAAGTCTTGACCAAACTACGTGCCAGCAGTCGCGGTAATACGTAGGAGGCTAGTGTTAGTTATCTTTATTGGGTTTAAAGGGTATGTAGACGGTAAATTAAACTTTAAAAAAGTACTTTTTTACTAGAGTTATATGTGAGAAGGAAGAATTCTTGGAGTAGAGATAGAATTTGTTGATACCAAGAGGACTGTCAACGGCGAAGGCGTCCTTCTATGTAATAACTGACGTTGAGAGACGAAGGCTTGGGTAGCAAACAGGATTAGATACCCTAATAGTCCAAGCAGACAATGATGAATGTCATACATTAGATAATTTTAATGTATAAACGAAAGTGTAAGCATTCCACCTCAAGAGTACTATGGCAACATATAAACTGAAATCATTAGACCGTTTCTGAAACCAGTAGTGAAGTATGTTATTTAATTCGATGATCCGCGAAAAACCTTACCACAGCTTGTATAGCAGTTATAAAAAATTGTTACAAGCGCTGCATGGCTGTCTTTAGTTAATGTCGTGAGATCTGGTTAACTCCTTTAATTAACGAAAACCCTCACTTTATTTATGTGTATAAAGTGGTTCGCTACTACATTGGACTTGATAATAGGGATTAAGACAAGTCATTATGGCCTAAATGCTGTGGGCTATAGACGTGCCACATACGCCTTTACAAAGGGATGCTATATTGTGAAATGGAGCTAATCCCCAAAAAAGGAAATATTATGGATTGTAGTCTGTAACTCGACTACATGAAAAAGGAATTACTAGTAATCGTGAATCACCATCGTCACGGTGAAGTTTTTCTCAGTTAGGTACTAACTACTCGTCAGGCGCTGAAAGAAGAAGATGCAGTAAGTTTGACTTCTTCTGTATTTAATTATATATAAATAGGTATATAAAAATACAGGAAAGTTTTCGTATGCAAAACTTTGATTGGTGTTAAGTCGAAATAAGGTTCGTGTAATGGAAATTGCACGGGAAATATAAACTTTAAAAAAAATGGAATTGGAAGATTCCCTAATCTATATATATTAATATATAGTTATGTCTTTATAAGGTATCTTGGAATTATATCCAACTGGTTCAAATCCAGAAAAAGATTTTTTTAAGGAAGGGTCCGTTTGTTGGTTTACGGGTTGAGCTGTAAACTCAATGGCTATAGGCCATCGAAGGTTCGATTCCTTTTCTTCCTAATTAGATTATTTTATCTAATCCTATCTTGATATTATTATAGTTAGTATAATATAATGATAGATCTTATTTTTTTTTTATGAGTAATATTTTTTTAATAAATGATTATATAACTAATGGGTTTAGAATAGAATTTGTAGATGTTATATATATGCTTTCTATTTTATTAGGTATATTAACTATAATATCTAAAAACCCTATCGTTTCTGTATTATATTTAATAGGTTTATTTGTTAATATAGCAGGTTTATTAGTATTATTAGGATATAATTTTATAGGTTTATCATATATTTTAGTATATGTAGGTGCTGTATCTATTTTATTCCTATTTATATTAATGTTAATAAACATTAGAATATCTGAACTTTTAAGAGAAAATCATAATGATATACCTTTAGCTATTTTAACTGTAATAATTACATATTATATAGTAGCACAAGTAATACCTACAAATTTAACAGATAATACTGTATTTTCACGTTTATCAAATTCATTTACAGAAATATATAATATGAAATTAGATAATGAATTTGTTAATATGTTAGAATTTAAACAAATAGGTTATGCAAGTAGTAAAGGTTGAGATAGTTCATTAATAGAACCAACACATATAGCTAGTATAGGTAATGTAATGTATACTAATTATTCAATGTGATTAATAATAACTTCTATAATATTATTATTAGGTATGGTAGGAGCAATAGTAATAACTATAAAACAAAAAAATGTGTAATATTGAAAATTTAACCAAAAAAATATAAAAAATATATATGATTTATAGATCAAAAAGTAATTTTCAAAATCATCCTTTTCATTTAGTTTCACCATCACCATGACCATTATTTACTAGTGTGTCATTATTTATATTAACAACATCAATAGTTTTATTTATGCACGGATTCCAAGGATTTGAGTATTTAGTACCTGTAGCTGTATTTAATGTAATGTATGTAATGGGTTTATGATTTAGAGATGTAATATCAGAAGGTACATACTTAGGACATCACACTAACGCAGTACAAAAAGGATTAAACTTAGGAGTAGGATTATTTATAATTTCTGAAGTATTCTTCTTCTTAGCTATATTCTGAGCATTCTTCCACAGTGCTATTTCACCAAGTGTTGAATTAGGTGCTCAATGACCACCATTAGGTATACAAGCTGTAAATCCTTTTGAATTACCATTATTAAATACTATTTTATTATTATCATCAGGTGTTACAATTACATATGCACACCATTCATTAATACAAGGTAATAGAAAAGGAGCTTTATATGGAACAGTAGTTACAATAATATTAGCTGTAATATTTACTTTCTTCCAAGGAGTTGAATATTCAGTTTCTTCTTTCACTATTTCTGATAGTGTTTATGGTTCATGTTTCTACTTTGGAACAGGTTTCCACGGTTTACACGTTATTATAGGAACAGCATTCTTAGCTGTAGGATTATGACGTTTAGCAGCATACCATTTAACAGATCACCATCACCTTGGTTACGAATCAGGTATATTATACTGACATTTTGTTGATGTAGTTTGATTATTCTTATATATTTCAGTTTACTACTGAGGTTATTAAATATTAATTATTCTATAATTAGTTTTAAAGTATAAAATTAATTGATAATATTATATTATAATTTATAATATATAGAGACTTTAGTTTAATGGTAAAACATGTGACTTTTAATCATTATAATATGGGTTCAAATCCCATAGGTCTTAAAATATTAGTACGGAGTACTAATTAATTTAGGAGAAAGGATCTGTTTTTATATTGTAATAGTAAAGCAGAAGTCTTAGTATTTATTAATAAATAAAGCGATAATCATACTGTACTAATTATACAGTATAGATAACGCTATGATTAATTTAATAAAAATTTTATTACAAAAAAAATAATAATATTATGTAAAATAACATAATATTATATACATTAGTATATTTTTTTTATATATTAATATATAATGACTATAAGTTAATGGTAGACTGCTTATCTACCACATAAGATGTGCTGATTCGAATTCAGCTAGTCATAATTAATAATATTAACCATAATGGCTATAAGTTAATGGTAGACTGTTTACCTTCCAAGTAAAGTGTGTCGATTCGAATTCGACTAGCCGTATAAAAATACGAAGGGTTAGTAACTTAATTGGTAAAGAGTTTTCTTGTCGAGAAAATAGATGTCGGATCGAAGCCGGCCTGACCCGTATAAAAAGAATACAATATTATTAAAAAAAGTATAAAGGAAAAGTTGCTATTGGTAGGGTAAGATATTTGCTAAATATTGTGTTTTAACACTTAGATGTTCGATTCATCTCTTTTCCGAAGAGCATAGTTTAATAGGCAAAACTGTAAGCTTCAACCTTATATTTCTTAGTTCGAATCTAAGTGCTCTTGCAAATAATAAACACAGTATTGGTTCTTTAACTTAACTGGTAAAGTGTATTCTTGATAAGGATATGTTCAGTGTTCGAGTCACTGAAGAATCAAAAAAGAGAGTTGGCTGAGTGGTTTAAGGCGGCTAGCTTGAGTCTAGCTAAGTATTTAAGCTTGCATATGTTCGAATCATATACTCTCTGTATCCACTACCCCCAATGAGGGAGTGGATTAAAAAAAAATTAGATATTATAAAAAACAGGTTAGTGTCCGGTGGTTGGTCGCTTCATTTGGGTTGGAGATTGTTTATGTTCGAATCATAATAACCTGAAAAATATTTAAAATATTTAAAATATCCTACAATATAGGTGATATGTATCCCATACATCTTGATAAAATCAAGGTAAGTATAAAAAGAAATTATTATGGATGGTTCGCTATATATTACATGATTAATCTAGCACATAGACTAGATATCAAAGAGAAATCTTATAATTAGACAAAGTGAATTGAAATATCTTAGTAACTTTAGGAAAAGAAATCAAACGAGATTATTATTTGGTGTCTTCTGAATAATAATAGCCTAATAAATATAAAATATCGAAGCTTTATAGTTAGATAGATTAAATAAAAGTAAAACGGAAGAAAATCTGTTTGAATATAGGGGAACCTTCCTCTAAGGCTAAAGAAAATATATAAGCGATAGAGAAAAGTACCGTGAGGGAAAAAACTGAAATAGTAATTTTATAAGCAGCTCGAGTGAAATTTTAAATAAATAGTAAGAGCGTACCTTTTGCATAATGGGTCAGCAAGTTAATCTTAGATGCAAGCAATGAACCTAAAAAATTTGTATAAAACAAAAAAAAATTTAGTAGTATTTGCTTAGATAAACCAATTATGAAAAAATGAAAAAGTATCTAGGATTAGACCCGAAGGCTAGTGATCTTACCATGGTCAGGGTTTTAAAAGCCCGAACGGGTTATCGTTGTAAAGATATCCGATGAACTGTGGTAAGTTAGTGAAAGACAAAACTGACTAGTATAGCTGGTTTTCCGCGAAACCTATGTAAGTAGGTAATTTAATTAACATCTTAGCAGGTACAGAACTGTGATCTCGGACAATACAATATGTATTTGTCAACATCGGGGGGTTGTAGTGACTTTACCGGAGAGTATTTGCACTCGGAAGGGCAAAGATGAATGTTAAATAATCGGACATAGTGCGATAAGGTTGTATGTCTAAAGGGAAACAGCCCAGAACAAGAGTTAAGGTTCCAAAATTATTGTTAAGTGAAATAAAGGATGTTTTCTTTTAAAACAATCAGGAAATAGGCTTAGAAGCGGCCATTTTTTGAAGACCTCGTAACAGAGCACTGATTAATTTGTTAGGAGAAAACGCCGAAAATTTAACGGATCTAAAATAATATACCGAAACCTTGTACACATAATATGTGGGGTAGCGGAACATTGGATAATAAACAATTATTTATATTTATAATAAATATAAAAAAAGGGCATAATAATAATATTATGTTAAGGATCTAATAAAGATCTCTATTGAAAATTCCAAGAGAGAATGCTGACATGAGTAACGAAAAAGGCTTTTATAGCCTCGCCTTAAGCTTATGGCTTCTATATGAAACCGGTATCTAAAAATATTAATCAAAAGATAATTTTGATGATGTATAATATAACCTTATAAATAGAGTAAAAAGCAAAACCTTTATTAAGTAATAAAGGTTCTGGAAAATTTTTTACAAAGTTTATATATTTATAAATTTTTATAAATATATAATCAGAATATATTAGAATTAGACCGTACCTAGAATCTAACCCAAGTAAGCAAGTAGAGTATACACAGGCGTTTGAGTGAACAATCTTTAAGGAACTCGGCAAATTGACTCTGTACCTTCGGAATAAGGAGGGCCATTATTGTTAATTTAACATAATGTAAAAATTATGAAAAAATTAAATTAATAATAAGAGGAATCATGAAATAATGTTGTACGACTGTTTAATAAAAACACAGCACTCTGCAAAGATAAAAAATCAAAGTATTGAGTGTGATGTCTGCCCGATGTCGGCTGGGTAACGGATTTTCCTTAGTTATTCACTAAGGTTTTGAAGGACACCCCGATTAATGGCGGCCTTACCTATGAGGGTCCTAAGGTAGCGAAATACCTTGGCCGTTAAATGCGGTCCTGCATGAATGACTTAACGATGCAACAGCTGTCTCGAAGATTGTCTCAGTGAAATTGGAATAGCAGTGCAGATACTGTTTACCTCTAGATAGACGAGAAGACCCTATGCAGCTTTACTGTTACTAATTACAAGAGAGTTTTCTTTTAGGATGAATTGTAGTGTATAAGGTAGTTGAATGATAATAATGAAACACCTTTATTCGAATCCTAATTTTTCTCTTGATGATTGGGAGGCAGTTTATGCGGGGCACAGATCCCACAAAAAGTACCTGGGTATATCCAAAGTTCATATTGTAAATTTGTATATTTATATACAAAATTTTTAATTTGTAATAATTATTATTATAATTATACAGTTACTATTAGATTAATTTCTAATTTTATTTTTTATTTTAAGTAAGATTTTAACTATATGGTGAATAGATGTATTTTAAACTTTAATATTTAAAAGTTTTATTGTTATATTATTATGGTATTTGTCCATTTTAATATGATATTTATTTATACTTTAAAAGTTTAATGGCTTAATCTTGCTTTACTGTTTGACCTACGAGTCTATCAGTCGCGTAAGCGGGGCATATGATCACAAGATGCATTAAGGAAAGGTCTTGGATTATAGAAAAAGTTACGCTAGGGATTTATAACTGTGAGTCCTCCAATATTATAAAATATTGGTAATATATTGGGTAAATTTCAAAGACAACTTATTAAGTGTATTTGAAGCGAAACTTATTTTAAGCAAATTTTTATCTTTAAGATAAATTAAAATAAGGACGTTCAACGACTAAAAGGTGAGTTATTGCTAACAATAATCCTTTTTTTAACGCCCAACATCTTTATTAACTAAAACTAAAAAAGGATAAAATTATCCTCATTATCTGTATAATAATTATTATTTTAATAATAATGTAATAGACTTGGTTAACCAAGCTTAAATATTATATAATTAATTATTATTATTAATTGTATTAATATTTTAATATAAAAGTAGATATGTTAAATATTATAAAATCAAAATTAAATAGTACATATAAAAAAAATCCATCAAATAATAGTAATATTACTATATATAAAAAAGATTTAATACCTGCAGTAAGAAATTGAAAAAGTAGTGTATACGCTTATAATAAAAATGCTATAAGTTTAATACCTATTAAAAGTAGATTTGTTATGAAATTAATTAAAGGTTATTTTAATACATACCATTTGTCATTAGAATCTTTATTAAGAAAAGCTAGATTACGTCGTAGATATAGAAAAATATCAACTAATAGAATATTTATTAGTGATGGTGAATTTAAACATACTAATGATAAAGTAAATATAACATTATATGTTTATAACAAACAAAAACTTAATTATTTATTAAAACTAAAAAATAGATATACTAGTTTGTTTTCAAAAGCTAAATTTACAAGAAAATTACAAAAAATAAGTAATGTAGGTTTAAGTTTATTAAAACAACAACAAGAAAAAAGTATAATATTAGCAAATGTATTACCTAAGTATAATTCAAAGGTAAATACAGTACAAAATATTTACTATAGTAGATTTATAAAAAGAAGTTTAAAAAGATTAAAATTCTATATGTTATACAAACAAATACTATATATTAATAAAGCTAAATTTGAAAATTCATATTTACAAGGTTTAATAAGTTTAATTAAAAAAATTTTTAATAAAAATGTAGAGTTTAATATAATAAATTTAAAATATTTTTATTTTAATAGTAGTATATATACTCAACCATTAGAATTAAAATTAAAGAAAAAAAGAAATGTATTAAGATACCTAAAAGTTTTAATAAGAAAAGCAAAAATTAAAAATGTTAAATTAGTAGAAGATTCAAAAAAATTCTTTACAGTTAATGATTTTGATTTTGATACTAATAATTTAGTAAATGATTTAATGCAGCAAGATAAAACAAACACAAAATACCTTAAAAAAATTATATTAAACGGTATAAAATATAAAAGAGTATCAGGTGTAAGATTAGAAGCTGCAGGTAGATTAACTAGACGTTTCTCTGCTTCAAGATCTCAAAGTAAAACTAAATATAAAGGAAATTTAGAAAATGCTTATTCTTCAATTAAAGGTTATCCAACACCAGTTTTAAGAGGTAATTTTAAAGCTAATTTACAACAAACAGTAATAAATTCAACATCACGTGTTGGAGCTTTTGGTGTTAAAGGTTGAGTAAGTGGTACTTAATATAAAATTAAGATTAATATCAATTTCCCTCCCTAAAAATAGTTAATAAAGATGATGAAATAGTCTGAACCGTTTTGAGAAAAATGGAAATAAAAGTATAATAGGCGCGTCTTAGTAGGCTAATTAAGTCGCCTTTGACGTTGTCTGTATCTTTTATGATAACACAAATTGAACAGGCTAATTTGCGCAAGAGAGTACAAATTGAGTGCGCGGTTTGGCACCTCGATGTCGGCTTAGCTCATCCTCATGCATGCAGAAATCATGAAGGGTTCGACTGTTCGTCGATTAAAGAGCTACATGAGCTGGGTTTAATACGTCGTGAGACAGTATGGTTTCTATCTTCTAGAGGAACTTAAAGTAGATTAAAGATAGCCCCTTCGTACGAAAGGAGTTGGGTATATTGATCTCTGGTTTACCTGTTGTTTATGGTATATTATTATCTAATAATAATATCGAATACTTATACTTAAGTATTTTGATCCCATAGGCATGGCAGGAAGGCTACATCAGTTAAAGATAAGTGTTGAAAGCATCTAAACGCGAAGCAAACTTTATGATACTTTTAAAAACGTAGTAGAACACTACGAGTATAATTAATATAAATTTATTTATATTAATTAATAGGCTTTAGTTGTAAGAATGAAAACATTTTTAGATATAAAGTACTAATTTTAATTATTAATAATACTAATTATATATCATATCATTTTAATAAAATACGCCTTTTTAGCATAAAAGAAATGCAACCGTTTTGTAATCGGTAGAAGTGAGTGCGATACTTGCATTAGGCTATTACAAAATAAAATAGTAATATCATTTTATTTTGTTTATAAAGACCCAATGGTCAAATCTGGTTAAGACATAACATTTTCACTGTTAGTGCGGGAGTTCAAATCTCCCTTGGGTTGAAAGAGATTAGCTCAGTTGGTAGAGCTGTCGCTTTACACGCGAAAGGTCAGGTGTTCAAGTCACCTATCTCTTAATTACAGATTAATATAGTAATATTATAAGCAGATTACTGTAATAGTAATATATGTGGCTCATGACCATAAAATTTAGGTGTAACTCCTAAGTCTGCTAAAGACTATAGCAAACAAGCGGATTAATGTAATAGTAACATATGTGGCTCATGTCCACAAGATTTAGGTGCAACTCCTAAGTCCGCTACCAAAGACTATAGCTTAATCGGTAAAGCGAACCACTCATGATGGTTTGAGTAAATGTTCAAGTCATTTTAGTCTTATATAATCCGAGTGCTGGAATTGGTAGACAGTCTTAATTTAAGCTTAAGTGGCGCAAGCCGTAAACGTTCGATTCGTTTCTCGGGTATAAAAAAAAGGGGTTATAGTTTAACTGGTAAAACGACGATTTTGCATATCGTTATTTCAGGATCGAGTCCTGATAACTCCAATAATACTAAATTATAGTATTAAAAAAAGAAAAAATAATAAAAATAAAATTATTTTTATGTTATAAGCTTGAGAAGCTCAATTGGTAGAGCGAATCACTGAAGCTGATTAGGTTGTAAGTTCAAGTCTTATCTCTAGCAAATTATGGTAACATGGGTGTGCTGAAATTGGTAACCAGGTTCCGCTTAGGACGGAATAGTTTTTTACTTTACAAGTTCAAGTCTTGTTACCCATATATCTATTAATAATATGTTGTCGACTAATCGGTAAGTCATAAATTTTTGGTATTTACTATTGGGTGTTCGAGTCGCCCCAACATAAAAATAATGCATAAATATGTATTATTTGCCAGGATAGTTCAATCGGTAGAACAATAATTTCATGAATTAAGAATGAGAATTCGAATTTCTCTCTTGGCTTTATTATATTACTATAATTTTTTATATAGTAATATAATAAAAGATGTATAATTTTATATTATATAAATATCCAATTTATGCATTTTATAATAAAATAGGCTTTATGTAGCCTTATTAAAATAATATAATATAATATATATATATAATAACATACAATATAGGTACAAAATCGTAGATCTTATTGTTAAGTACTTATTATATATTAATTAATAAAATTTAGTACGATATCGTATTTAAAAATAAAAATATAGTATAGTATAAAAATATATACTATATTTAGGTGGGTATAGTTCAATGGTAGAATAGCTGTATGTGGAATAGTATATCCTAGTTCGATTCTAGGTACCCTCCCTATCCTGCAAAAAAGCCGGGAATATAATTCCTCGCTATGTAGGCCATATAAAATATATTCAAAGAAGTTATAATAATAAAATTTTTTATAATTATATGCTGTAAGTTGTAGTATAGCTTGTTTAAGCTATTAGGTAACATTAAAAAAAATGTAAGAGAATATTAGATTAAAATTTTTAGTGTAAAAAGTATTCTTGTTACTATAAAAATATCGAGTTATATTCAACTATTGAAGAGACTATGCAAATATAATT
>JAYXSE010000023.1:0-23475 GCA_037356155.1 Penicillium sp. D9
TTTTAAATAAAAATCCTACACTAAATACTAACTAAAGCATAAATTAATATAATCAGGTTTATATCATAAGTCATTAGAATTAATATCACTTATGCTAGTAATTATATATAAACTATCCAAGCTAGTACTACCTGTATTAGCATATAATAATCCTATTCCTAATAAAATAAAACAAGAACTTAATCCTCCTAATAAAAAGTATATTAATCCACCTGTAGTAGATAATTCGGAATTTCTATAAATAGTACTTAATATATATAAACCATAACTTTGTAATTCTATAGCTAAGAAAATAGAAACTAAATCATTAGTAGACATTAATAAAATGGCACCAGTAACAACAAATAATAAAATTAAAGGATATTCAATAATTTTTAAATGTTCTCCCATTTTATTTATAATTTTTGTATTATAATATATAAATTTATTAAATAATAAATTTTTTAAAGATGAATAGTCAGATACTCATACTTTTCTAGGATAAAAACTAGTTAATGTTAAAATTAATATAGTAATTAAAAACACAAAAATATGGAATATTTGTGTAACATTATTGATTAATAACAAACCTCCATGTAAACCAATACCTTTTGTAATTACACTTAAAGAAGCTAAATCATTTAATATACAATATGTTAAAATAAATATAGCTATTCTATTATATAGGATAGCTATATCACGTCTTAGATTAACGGCATTTGAAAGTAAAAGAGAAATAATTGATAATACTATCATGACTTAAATTATAAAATCTTCACCCTATAAAAGGGTTGAGCTAAACTAGCTAGCCTGGAAAAAGAATCGAACTTTTATTACCAACATATGAGGTCGGTGTTTTAACCGTTAAACTATCTAGGCTTAAAAAAATGGGTGGATACTTGGACTCGAACCAAGAACTTACTGTGCCACATACAGTTGCTCTACCGATTGAACTATAACCACCTTTAAATCTTATCTTGGAGTGATTCGAACACTCAACTAGTAAATACCAAAAATTCATGATCTTACCTATTAGATCAACAAGATAGATGATATACAGATGAACCCGACTTGAACGGGTAAGACTAGTTATTATCCAATAGACCTAAACTATTTATGTCTGCCAATTCCATCATTACCCTTATAGAACTTGTAGGATTCGAACCTACATTTTAATGATTAAAAGTCATATGCAATCACCATTATACTAAAGTCCCTGCCCGAGATAAGACTTGAACTTACAACCAAAACAGCTTCAATGTTCTGCTCGACCAATTGAGCTTCACGAGCTTATGGAGAAATCAGGATCCGACCCTGAATCAACGACATGCAAAATCGCAGTTTTACCAATTAAACTATATCCCCTAAAAATATCCAAAGAAGGACTTGAACCTTCAAGGCCAAAGCCTACAAAGCTTAAGTTTGTTGTGTTTTCCAATTTCACCATTTGGACTTTAAGGTAGAAGTGACTCGAACACTTGGTGCGCTGTTATGAGCAGCGTGCTTTACCAACTAAGCTACAACCTCTTATGTCTTCTTTAGTAATTATTGCTATATTTCTTGTCTCATCAATATTTTCATTATTAAAATTATATATATTTTAATGATCACTAATAGTAATAATAGAAATTATAAAATGCGGATAAAAGATTTGCACTAATATCATTCGGGCATGAGCCGAATATGTTTCTATTACACTAACCCGCAGGATAGACTAGACAGGATTCGAACCTGCGGTGGTAGCATTGAAAGAACTATGTCGTAACCATTTGACTACTAATCCTATTAAGCCCGGTGCAAGTATCGCACTTGCTTCTATTGATTACAAAACAATTGCATTACTTTTATGCTAACTAGGCGATACAAATCTAACCTTGATATATATATATTTAGTAATTTATTAAATTAGTACTTTAATCTTAAAAATCTCGTGATTCTTACGGATAAAGCCTATGATAGCTTACTAAGCTTTCGTAATATTATATTACGTATATTTAAGAAATATCTTAAGATAAGCTTCGTGCCTATATGCTTTCAGCACTTATCCTTAACCAACTTAGCTTTCCTGCCGTGCTTATGCTATATATTTATCTTAGTGATAGAAACATCCCTTTATACATAATATGTATAGATATATATAATAAATTATATATATTTAATATTTGGGTACATAAACAACAGGTAAACCATAGGTTAGTAACTATTATTTAACCTTTTAAAGTCAAATTTTTCTCGTTCCTTTCGTACAAAAGTTCGTTCTTATTTTATTCTAATTCCCTCTAGAAGATAGAAACCATACTGTCTCACGACGTATTTAACCCAGCTCATGTAACTTTTTAATCGACGAACAGTCGCACCCTACATAGTTTCTGCATCCATGAGGATAAGTTAAGCCGACATCGAGGTGCCAAACCGCGCACTCATTTTGTACACTCTTGCGCAAATTAGCCTGTTCTATATGTTATCATTTTTTTATTTCCATTTCTTGCAAAATGGTTCAGACTATGTCTTCATTTTGAATTTTATCATATTTAAGTATCCTTTAATTTTTATTTACCTGCTATTCATCCTTTTACAGCAAAAGATCCTACACGACGTTTATTAGTTGCTAATGAATAACTTATATTTGATTTAGTATTTCCTCTAAATAATACTGAACTTAAACCTTGAAATGATGAATCTCTATTTTTTAATCCACCTTTTCATTTCAATATAGAAATAGATCTATCAGCTCTATAACGTTTAGTTAATCTACCTTTTACTTCTAATCTTATTCCAGCCATATTTTTATAACCTATAGAATGGAAGATATTTTTATGTATATTTTTATTAGTATTATTAAGTATCTGATTGATGGAATATATACTATTTAATTCCTCTTGATTATTACTATGAGAAATAAGTCTTAAATCTTTATATTCATCTTAATATATTTTGCCTTTCAGTATTATTAGATGAAGATAATTTGCTAAAGAAGCTCTATTTAATATACTATACATATTTTTCATAGGATTTGTTATTTGTTTTTTCAATTTAATAGCTAAAACTTGAGTGAAGATATCAGAATGCAATGTAATAGATTTTAAATTCACTATATTATATTGAATTTTCTTACCTATTATTTTTGTTAAAATATTAGTTAAGATAGGTAAAAATTTTAGTTTATTGAATTTAGATTGATTAAGAGAATACATTAATTCATACTTTCTCAATAAATTTAAATAAGTTTTTCCATAATTTTTAATAATAATACTTCAAACTTTTTTTAAATACAAATTTTTTAAAACTAAAAATTTCTTTAAATATTGAAACTTATACTGTATTAATTTTCTTTTATTAATTTTATCAGAAAAAAATATATCTTTCTCTTTATATTTACTTAAGATATTCATAAATTTGGAATAAATGTTTCTTTTATAGAACAATATATAACGATTGAATTAAAGTAGTATTTATTTTTTTATTTATTTTTAAATATTTCTTTGTGTAATAATTTCTTTTCTCTGTTAACATTAAATAATGTAATTATTGCTTTATTATTTGTATGTTTTATTTCTGCATTACTTATATATATTCTTCTTAAAAAATTACGTCTTCTTTTAAGTAATACAAATTTATTTAAACCTATAAATTTATGATCTTTAAAGTATAAATTAAAATAACTTTGAATTATTTTATTTATATTTAATGTATTACTAGGTATATTTTTTAATGTATTTTTATTATAAGAATATATTATATTTTTTCATTCTTTAGAATATGAAGGTAAATATTTACCTTTCCCTAAATCCCCTATTTTTTTATTTAAAATTATAGTTTTTGGACTTTTCTTTATATTATTATTCAAAATTTTCATAATTATTTAGTAATATAGTATTTTATTTTATACAATATGTTGATTCAAAATGTTGGGTAATATTAAAAGGATTATTGTAATTATAGCATAATACTCACCTTATAGTCGTTGAACGTTTTTATCTTAATGTTATGCCAAGATAAATTTCGCTTCAAGTTTACTAAAATCAGTAATTCTTGAAATTTCCCCAATTTATATTAATAATTTTATATTTATATTATTTATTTATAATAATAAATAAAATATTAAAGGACAAACATCCCTAGCGTAGCTTTTCCAATAATCCAAGATCTTTCCTTATTGCATCTTGTGATCCTATGCCCTGCTTACGCAACTGTAAGATTTGTAGATAATCAAACAGTAAGGCAAGATTAAGCCGTTGAGCTTTGTAGATATTTTATACATAACTGTATATAAACAGCTTAAATATATTATTATAATGAATTTACCATTATAAATAATATTTTTGATTATCTCTAATTTCTGAATAGTAAAAATCCTACCTAATATTAAATCTATTTACAACAATTTGTAAATAAACTTAAAAATATATGATTAAAAATAGATAAAGAATTATCTATCTAAAATAGCAAACAAAATAAATTAAATTTTTAGACACTCCTGTTTACTCTTTACAGGGTCTGTGCCCCACATAAACTGTCCCCTAGCGATAGTTCCTTACCAAAGGGTACTTATCTATCAAAAGATAAGTTGAATTAGGTGAATTTACTAAAATAGTTTTTCGTAAATTCGTTCATTCATATGAAAAAAGAATAAAGGTATCTCATGATCAAGGGCTTAAGCCTCAATTACCTTATAGTCTGAAAATCGTTTTTCATAATCTATAATTAGTGACAGTAAAGCTGCATAGGGTCTTCTCGTCTAACTAGAGGTAAACTGTATCTGCACAGCTATTCCAATTTCACTGAGTCAATCATAGAGACAGCTGTTGTATCGTTACACCATTCATGCAAGACCGCATTTAACGGCCAAGGCATTTCGCTACCTTAGGACCCTCACGTTAAGGCCGCCTTTAACCGGGGTTTCCGTCAACATCAAATAGTATTATATTTAATTATCTCTGTTAACCAGCCGGCACCGGGCAGATATCACACTTTATACATAGATTTTTAATCTTTCAGCAAAGTGCTGTGTTTTAATTAAACAGTCGTACAACATTATTTCATGCTTCTTCCTCTTTACTTGATATTAATCAAGAATAATGAGCCCTCCTTATTCCGAAGGTACGGTAGTCAATTTGCCGAGTTCCTTTATGATTGTTAGCTCATTTACGCCTTCGTATACTCTACTAGCTTACTTGTTTCAGATTCTAGGTACGGTTATATTTCATTTGTTTAATTTAGATAATTAATACAAATATATTATTATTTTTCCTGTACATTTTTCACTAAAATGTCGTCATTAATAATTAAGATTTTCTCATCATTTGAATCTTTAGATAATACAAATTTAGAGGCCGTTACTTAATTCTATCCATAAGCTTTAGGCGGAAATTTTCTTTCAAATTTCTTTTCGTTACTCATGTCACCATTCTCACTTGAGTTATAATCATTCCATTTTCGAAATAAAATTCATAGTTTAACTCAATGTTCTGCTACCCCATAATATTTTTAATAATAAAAATATTTATGGACAAGGTTTCGGTATATTGTTTAGATCCGTTAAATTTTTGATGCTTTTATAACTTAACAAGCGCTCTGTTACGAGGTCATAAAATTATGGCTGCTTCTAAGCCTATCTCCTTGTCGACTTTAATAAAAACTTTCTTAATTTCACTTAACTAATAATTTAGGAACCTTAACTCTTGTTCTGGGCTGTTTCCCTTTTGACATACAACCTTATCATTCTATGTCTGATCATTTAAGATATATCTTTGCCATTCCGAGTCTGCATACTCACTGATAAAATCTTCACGATCCCCCAATTTGTACAATACGAAATTGTCTGAGATGAAGTTCTGTACCTGCTAAGATATTTACTTAAATTGCCTACTGTTATAGGTTTCGCAGAAAACCAGCTATCCTAGTCAGTATTGTCTTTCACTATACCTACCACAATTCTTCGGAGATTTTTGCTACAATCACCCGTTCGGACCATTAAAATCCTGATTATGGTAAAATCACCAGGCTTCGGGTCTAACTTTAGACACTTAACGTTATTTTAACGTTCGATTTATCTACGAGTTATCTCGCATCTAATGTTAACTTGGTGACCCATTATGCAAAAGGTACGTTCTTTTTTGTTAGAACTGCTTATAAAATTACTATTTATATTTCTTTCCCTCACGGTACTTTTCACTATCGCTTATGTATTATATTTAGTCTTTGAGGAAGGTTCCCCATATACTTCAAACAGTTTAAATACCGTTTTAATTTATAGACTCATCTATTTTCGCTCACGCTATTTATAGAATCTCTTTTGATTTCTTTTCCTAAAGTTACTAAGATATTTCAATTCACTTTGTTTAATATAAAATTTCTTTTAGAGTTTATATAATTATAAGATCTTTTTATCTTATTTTTATAAATTATTCTCTTTAATACATAGCTTAAATTCCATAATAATTTCTTTTTATACTTATATTTTTATAAATATAATTTATATATCATTTAAATTTCTATTTGTTCTAAGTTTATCGGGTTGCAAGGAATCGAACCCAGGAGCTCTTTCTCCCAAAGAAAGCGCTTTACCACTCAGCCACAACCCGACAAGAGTACTTGGACTCGAACCAAGAATTTGAAGGTTGAAGCTTCCTATTTTGCCAATTAAACTATACTCTTTATACAGAGAATATCCGATTCGAACGGATGTGGCTGTTACACCAAATAAAACTCAAGTTTACCGCCTTAGACCACTCGGCCAATTCTCTATAATTCCTCAGCGAATCGAACGCTGTCTTTATTCTTATCAAAAATACACTCTACCTATTAAGTTAAGGAATCTTGAGAAATAAAGGATTTGAACCTTTAACATTTTGTGTGTAAAACAAACGTTCTACCATTGAACTAATTCCTCTGAATATTATAATATTCTTATTTTTCTTGTTTTATTGTAATTATTATAGCACCTGTCATAGCTAATAATAATATTATACTTGCTATAAACAATCACATATTATATGATGTATATAATACATTTCCTATTGTAGAGATATGACTTGTTTCAGTTATATTTCCATCTCAATTATTACTTGTTACATACATTATGTTAGAAATGTTTATATTATTATTGTTAATAGAATTTGATATAGTGTTATTTTGATTTATACCTAAATAATATATTAAATTACTTATTTTGTTATTATAACTATTTAATATAGCAATAGTATAAGGTAATAATTGGAATAAACTATAATTTAACAATATAGCAATAAATAAGGCTAAAGGTATACTATTTTTATTATTACTTTGTAATTCACTTGTTCTTATATTAATTAACATAAGTATAAATAAAAATAATATAGAAACTGCTCCTATATATACTATTAAATAAGAAAATCCTATAAAAGTTAACCCACATAATATTAAATAAACTGATATTCCTGCAAATAACCCTATTAATGATAATAAAGATCCTATAGGATTTTTATTAATTATTACAGCTATACCAAATAATAATGTTACTATACTCAATATATCTAAAGATTCCACAAGATAACCGCTTAATAAATTATCATAAATTGTAAATAATTGATTCATCTATTATTAAAAAAATATTTACCTATTTATAGGTATATTTATATATCATTACTAATATTAATAAATTTTATATAATTAGTAATTAAAATACGGGTAGTCAGACTTGAACTGACACACGCCGGTTGGAAATCGGAAAGTCTACCGTTAACTTATACCCGCTTAGAGATTAAAATCTCTATTTATATAAATTAAGATCCTCAATAGTACATTGATACATATAAAAATAATCAAACTACATCAACGAAATGTCAGTATAATATACCTGCTTCATATCCTAAATGATGATGATCTGTTAAATGGTAAGAAATAATTCTTCATAAAGCTACAGATAAGAAAATAGTTCCTATGATAACATGTAAACCGTGGAACCCTGTACCAAAAAAGAAACATGTACCAAATACACCATCACTAATAGTAAATGAAGAAACTGAATATTCTATACCTTGGAATAAAGTAAATATTAAAGCTAATAAAACTGTAAATATAGTACCATATAAAGCCCCTTTTCTTTCACCTTTAATTAAAGAATGATGAGCATAAGTGATAGTAGCACCACTAGATAATAATATTACTGTATTTAATAAAGGTAATTCAAAAGGATTTACAGGTTCTATTCCCATTGGTGGTCATTGAGCTCCTAATTCAACTGTTGGTGTTAAAGCACTATGAAAAAATGCTCAGAATATAGCTACAAAGAATAAAGCTTCAGAAACTATAAATAATATAACTCCTAAATTTAATCCTTTTTGTACAGCCATAGTATGGTTACCTAAATAGGTACCTTCTGCTATAATGTCTCTAAATCATAAAGTCATAGATGTTATAACTGTAGCCATAGCGATGTAAAATACTATGTAACTATTATTAAATAAATGCATTGATAAAGCACCATTTACTGTTAAAGTAAATAATGATATACTTGTATATAAAGGTCACGGAGAAGGTGACACTAAATGAAAAGGATGATCTTGAAAATTACTTCTAATTGAATTTCTCATATACTTTTAAAATTTTATACAACTTATAAAAAAAGCCTCTAAGTTGAATCGAACAGCTATCATAATATTAACAGTATTATGCTCTACCTTTGAGCTATAGAGGCTGACAATAGAATAACGGAAAAGAGGTGATTCGAACACCTAAATGTTAAAAACATAACACGTAGCAAGTGTCTTACCCTACCAAATGGAAGACTTTTCCTCGAACTAGATCAGCATCGAACCGACATCTATTTCCGTGACAGGGAAATCCTTTACCAATTAAGTTACTAATTCATAGCTAGGAGGCAAGAGATTCGAACTCTTAAAAGCTATAGCTATTGAGTTTACAGCTCAACCCTTCTTGCCAATAAAGGAACCCTCCTTAAACTTGTTTTGGATTTGAACCAAATAAAACCTATTTCAAGTTTTTAATATGCTATTAACATACTAAATATATGGTTAAAGTTTATTATTCCCGCGCAACTTCCGCTACGCGAACCTTAGTTCGACTTAACACTAATTAGAGCTACACATACGAAGATTTTTAATAATAGAAAAAATCTGCTTATTTTTTTTACTAATCATTAAAAAAGCAAACTTATTGCATATACTCCTTTCAGCATGCGACGAGTGATTAGTACCAATCCGAGATTTATTCACCGTGACATGGTGATTCACGATTACTAGTAATTACATATTCATATAGTCGAATTTCAGACTACAATCCTTAAAATTTATATCCTATTTTATGAGATTAGCTAGAATTCACATTTTCGCATCTCTTTGTTTAGGCATATGTGGCACGTCTATAGCCCACAATATTAAGGCCATGATGACTTGTCTTAGTCCCTTTTCTTTTTCCAAATTCTCAGATTAAATGCTTTATAGTTAATAATAATAAAATAAAGCAAGGGATTACGTTAATTCATGGTAAAAAACCATAGTTTCACAACATTAACTGTAAACAGCCGTGCAACTCCTGTAATTATTATACAAATTGTGGTAAGGTTTTTCGTGGATTATCGAATTAAACAACATACTTCACTACTGGTGTCAGAAACGGCCTAGTGATTTCAGTTCCTGCGTTGCCACATTACTCTTGAGGTGAAATGCTTACATTTTCATTTATAGACCAGAATTTTTTCTAACCTATGGCATTCATCATTTACTGCAAAGACTACTGGGGTTTCTAATCCTGTTCGTGATCCAAGCCTTCGTCCTTCAACGTCAGTTATTACATAAAAGGCTGCCTGCGCCTTTACCGAGTCCCCATGGTATCATTGAATATAATCTCTCCACCTAAAGTACTGCCTTCTTATATATAACTCTAGTCAAGTACTAACATTTTTGATGTTATGTTGACCGTTTGAGTACCCTTTAAACCTAATTAAGATGAATAACGCTAGTCTCTTACGTATTACCGCGACTGCTGGCACGTAATTGGTCAAGACACAATATATATATCGTCATTATCAATATATAAACAAAGTTTCATTCAATTTTAATTTAATCTTAGAGATATTATTCTATGATAATAACTCAATAAGACTTAACACTTCTCCAAGTTACCAGTTCAGCCGTTAGGCCATTGACCAATATTCCTCACTGCTGTACTAACTTGCATTGGGCTTTTTTCAGACCCAATGTGGTCGATCAACCTTTCAGATTCGACTACGAGAGTTATAAGCTAGTTAAGCCATAACCTTAACTACTACCTATCTCGAATATATTTATCGTCTTCTTAAAGCGGAATATCTTTATTCCTTTTTTATATAAAGGATTTACCTTTACTCTAAGGCCAGCGTTCTAAATATAATTATACTCACCTGTACACCACTTTTTAATTGAATTTGTATTATAGCTTGCGCATACAATTTTAATTAAAACGTTCGATTAGCATGTGTCAAGCACTTGGACAGCGTTCAATCAGAGCCATCACCAAACTCAACGATATTTTTTATATCACCTAACGTTCTAAATTCTAAGGAGAAAAATTAAACTATTTAATGTTTTTTACATTAGATTGAACTTTTTAAACATTATAGCTCGCTAGTTAATTATATTTATATTTCACTATTTTTTTGTAATTTCTATTTATATTTTTATACTATTATTTTTATTTATAAAAAGTTATGAATTTTTTTTATAATTTTTCTAATTTACTTTAATTTCTCACTTCTGCTTTATTTATTATTTACTTACTATATCATTTAGAATATCTAAAGTTTTTATAGTCCGTAAAAGAAAAGTTATTTGTTTTATTTAGTATTGAATGTGTTGTATTTTGATTTAACATATTTTTATTCTAATTATATTATTCTTAGCCAATATTAATGAAGATCTAATCCATCTTTTATGTATGAACTAGATAACACTACAAATACCTGCGCTTGAATAAATGCTATAGCTAATTCTAAACCTGAAAATGCTATAATGAATAATAATGGTATTAAACCTAAGATAAAGAATATTATTCCAGAATTCATTATATTGTAAACAAAACCACTTAATATACTTAATAACATATGACCTGCTGTTATATTAGCTGCTAATCTTAATCCTAATGATACATTTCTTGCTAAATAAGAAATAAATTCTATTGTTACTAATAAAGGTAATAATCCTAATGGACATCCTGCTGGTACTAATAATGAAAAGAATTTTAATCCATGTTTTTGGAATCCTAAAATTGTAGCTCCTAATACTATAGTAAAACTAAGAGCAAATGTTAAAGCAAAGTGTCCTGTAGATGCAAAACTGTATGGCACCATTCCTATTAAATTATTTAGTAATATAAATACAAATAATGTATACATAAAAGGGAAATAAATTTGACCATTTCCTGCATTTATTTGATTTGTTACTATATTATGTATTGTTACATATAATGATTCTTGAGCTATAGATCAATTATTACTTACTAATTTATTATAATTTGTAGCTATTAAACTTAATCCTAATGTTATTACAGCTCCAGTGATTAAGTAAAATCCTATATTTGTTAAAGAAAAATGGATACTACCTCCTAATATTTCTAAATTTAATATGTCTCTAATTTCAAATTGGTCTAAAGGACTTGTAATTTCTGTAAATAAATTTTGATTTGACATCAAAAATTATTAATTGTAATAAATATCTCTTAAAAGATCGATAAAGAAGATAGTTGTTTATATTTTGTTTATAAACATACGTGAAATAAATAAACGAACTATTCTAGGTAATATATATTTAGATAATATATATAATACTAGTACTATTATAGCAAAAGCAAATGCTATTTCATTCATATAATAAAAAGGTGTTAATTGTGGCATATTTGATATTTTGCTAATTGAACTTTTACATAGTGATTAATACATTTAAATGAATTTATATTTATTCTTTAATTTTTATACTATATACTATAAATTAAACTATTCATAGAATAATCTAATGCATTTAGTATAATAGATGGATATATACCTAATATTATTGTAAATATTACTAATATAAATAATAATAGAAATTCTCTTTTATTTACATCGTATACGCTTTCTTCAAAAAATTTACTAAATGAACCACCAAAAGCTGTTCTATTAAACATATAAATTGTATATGCTGCAGATAAAATTATAGATGAACAAGCAAATACACCTAAAATAGGTAATTTTTCTATAATTCCATATAAAGACATAAATTCACCTATAAAGTTTAATGTTAAAGGAGCTCCACAATTCCCTAAAGCTAATAAGAAAAATAATATCGCGAATATAGGCATTAATTGAGTAGCACCTCTGTAAAAGAATATACTTCTAGTACCTGTTCTATCATATAATACACCACCTGCACAAATAAATAAACCACTAGATACAAAACCATGTGCTAAACCTAACACTATACTTCCTTCTAATCCTTGTATTGTATTACTAAATATTCCTATTAAATATACAGCAGCATGACAAACAGAACTATAAGCTATTAATTCTTTTACATCTGTTGTTCTTAATGTACTAAAACTAGCATAAATAATCGTAATTACTGCTATAGTGTAAATTACAAAAGTGTAATCTAATGTTGCTTTAGGTAGGATAGGTAATATTAATCTGAATATACCATATAAACTTAATTTTAGAACAATACCAGCTAATACTATACTTCCACCCAATGGTGACTCAACGTGAGCTTTTAATAATCAATTATTTAAAAAAATAGTAGGAGTTTTTACAGCAAAAGCTATAAATATACCTAAAAATAATCAAACTTGAGTTTTATATTCAAAATTCAATTTAAATAAAGTATCAAAATCTGTACTACCCATAGTTGATGACGTACTTAATATTGATAATAATAAAAATAATGAACCTCATAATGTATATAAAAATAAATAATAACTAGCATTTACTTTATTATCTGATCCAAATATACCTATTAATATAAATAAAGGTGGTAATATGCTTTCGAAGAATATATAAAATAACATTATATCAACAGCTAAGAATACAGCTAATAATAATGTTTCTAATAATAACATAATTATTAAATATGATTTTATATTTTCTTTTATAGAATCTCAATTTGATAATAAAGCAATAGGCATTATTATTGTAGTTAATAATACAAAATATATAGATATACCGTCTATTCCTAGATAAATATCAAATAATTGAACATTATAATGTTCTTGAACATATTGAAATTGATTAGTACTACTATTAAATAATATAAATATTATTAAGGATATAATTAAATTTATAACACTAGCTATTAATGCTATAGATTTAATATATTTCTCTGAATTCTTTTTATAAGAATCTAAACTAGATACTATTATTGTACCGATAAGAGGTACAGTTAATAATGAAGATAATAACATCTTATTCAAAGATATTATAGATAACTTTATAATATTCAAAATTGCTAATGGACATGTATTTCATAGCTATTCTTGAGAAAAATATTAAAATAGATTTATATTAATAAAGAATATCCCAAACATATATAATAAAGATGGTATTAATAATATAAACGCAAATAATATAGGTAATAGTACTGTTCAACAGAAAGACATTAATTGATCAAAACGTATTCTAGGAAATGAAGCTCTAACTCAAATAAATATAAATACCATTATTGAGCTTTTAATACCTAATGTTAAACTAGTAAATAATCCATTTAAAGTAGATCCTGTTAACATATCTCTAAATGCAAAATAATCTGATGATCCTACTCATTCTATATTAAATAAATAAGCGTATATAGAATTTAGTAAATCAAATCAATATATAAAATTTATATCTACTAAATAACCACCTAAAAATAATATACTTGTAAATATACACATTAATACAATACTTGCATATTCAGCCAAGAAAAAGAAGACAAATATTACAGCGGCGTGTTCTGTCATAAATCCGCTAACCAATTCAGATTCAGCTTCAGCTAAATCAAAAGGAGCTCTATTAGTTTCTGCTACAGATCCTATAAAGAATATAATTAGTATACAAAATAAAGGTAAAGCTAATCATACAATTTTTTGAAATTGTACATTAATATTTAAATTTAGACTATTAGTTATCATAATGATAATTAATAATACTGAACTTAATACTAATTCATAACTAATTAATTGAGCAGTACTTCTTAATGAACCTAAGAAAGCATACTTACTATTAGCACTTCATCCCGCTAATAATATACCATATGTAGCTAATGATGAAACGGCTAACATATATAATATACCTAATTCCATGTCACCTAATGATAATCCAGGTCCATAAGGTATTACAGCATAACCTAATAAAGCGAATACTAAAGTAACTATAGGTCCTAAGAAAAATAATATTAAATTAGCTTGAGTAGGAGCTACATATTCCTTTAATATTAATTTTAAAGCATCTGCAAAAGCTTGTAATAAACCATAATATCCTACAGCATTTGGTCCTAATCTTCTTTGCATACTTGCCATTGTTTTTCTTTCCGCTACTGTTACATAAGCTACTACTAATAATGCTGGTAGCATTAATAATAGATTTTCTATTATTGAAATAACAGTTGTTGGTAAATTCATTTTTGTTTAAGTTAAAATGCTAGTTAATTTTCCTTTCATATTATAAAAATTAATAATATATAACCCATTATATATTAAACTTTAGATAACCTAGATGCAAAGATAGTTAGTAATTCTTATAATTAATAAACTATATATTATTAAGGAAATATACCCCATCCCAGAGTCGAACTAGGGTCCTGATATTAGAAGTATCATGCTCTACCATTGAGCTAATGAGGCTTGAAATATTATATATATATAATATTCCTTAATCCCTTATGGGATATATAGATAAATCTAGCTTTGTAAAGGTAAACTTACAAATGCGTGAGGTTTAGGTGGACTTGATAATCCTCATTCTAAACTACTGTAAGATCTATTTAAATTAGCTTGTAATATATCAGTATAAAATCCTGGTGTTAATCAAGGATTTCTACTTGCTATTTTTCCATCAATTAATTGTCTATAAACAATATATAAGAATAATCAAGCAGCTATTACACTAATTATAGATCCAATACTACTTATAAGATTTCATCCTGCAAAAGCATCTGGATAATCCCCGATTCTTCTTGGCATACCTTGTAATCCTAAAAAGTGTTGTGGGAAGAATGTAACATTAACACCTATAAATAATAATCAGAATTGTATTTTAGCTAAATGTAAATCATAATTTAAACCTAATATTTTAGGAACTCAGAAATATCATCCAGCAAACATAGCAAATACTGCACCCATACTTAATACATAGTGGAAATGAGCTACTACATAGTAAGTATCGTGGAAAGCAATATCTAATGATGCATTAGCTAAGATAACACCACTTAATCCTCCAATAGTAAACATAAATACAAATCCTAATGAAAATAACATAGATGGTGTCATTTTAATAGATCCTCCATAGCAAGTAGCTAATCAAGAGAATATTTTAATTCCAGTAGGAACTGCAATAATTAAAGTTGCAGCTGTAAAGTAAGCTCTTGTATCTACGTCTAAACCTACTGTATACATATGGTGACTTCATACTATAAATCCTAAAATACCAATAGACATCATAGCGTAAACCATTCCAATATAACCAAATATAGGTTTATTAGAACTTGCTGAAATAGTTGTACTAATTATTCCAAATCCTGGAACTATTAAGATATAAACTTCTGGATGTCCGAAGAATCAGAATAAATGTTGGAATAATATAGGATCACCACCTCCAGCTACTTCAAAGAATGAAGTATTAAAGTTTCTATCTGTTAATATCATTGTTATTCCACCAGCTAATACTGGTAATGATAATAATAATAATATAGCTGTTATACCTACAGCTCACCCGAATAAAGTTAATTTATGTAATTTTATTCCAGGTGTTCTCATATTAGCTATAGTTGTTATAAAGTTTATTGCACCCAATAAACTACTTACTCCTGATAAATGTAATGCAAATATAGCTAAATCTACACTAGGACCACTATGGCTTTGTAATCCAGATAAAGGTGGGTAAAGAGTTCAACCTGTACCTACTCCACCTTCTATACATGCTGAGAATATTAATAATAATAAACTAGGTGGTAATAATCAAAAACTAATATTATTTAATCTAGGGAATGCCATATCAGGACCTCCTACCATTAAAGGCATTAAGAAGTTACCAAATCCTCCTATTAAAGCAGGCATAACCATGAAAAAAATCATTAATATAGCATGAGCTGTAATTATACTGTTATATAATTGATTATTAGCAATAAATTGAACACCAGGTCCACTTAATTCTAATCTAATCAATACAGAAAAAGCAGTACCCAATAATCCTGAAAATAAAGCAAATATTAAATATAGCGTCCCTATATCTTTAGCATTTGTGGAATTAAATCATCTTTCCATACCCATTGATATTTCAGATCTTAATTTTAGGTTTGTGGTACCTTCTAATTTCAAAATTACGAAGTAATAGAGTATAGTTTCTTTAAATATGATTATTAACCTTATTAATAATTAAACGAACAAACAAGTTCTATCTAAATTTTAGTATATATCTTTATTATATAAAATTATTTTAAGGTCAAAGCCGCCTTTATATAATAATAAATATATATTATACTCCATGTTAATACTTTAAATTAAATAGTGAATTAAATTGACTTTATATATATGTATATATTCTATATTAAAAATATAGTAAATTATTTAATGTTATAAGTATTAATAAAAATTTTTATAATTAAGTTGTATAGTACTGTAAAACAGTACATGTTTTATTTTGTTTTAAATACTAAGATTATGGAGGAATTGAACCTCGAACTAATGATTTGCAATCACAGTGTAAATCCATTTACAGCATAATCTTTTTATATAATGAAAATTATATAAAATTGTATTACATATAAATGTTTATATCACTAATAGATCTATTATCTTGATTTATTATTTGCTTGATATAAGTCCATTAAAGTATTTTCTAATAATACTAACAGCTGGTACTAATACTGATGAAATGAGCAAAGTATAATGCTGTACTTACTTGTCCTAATTCTATAAATGGGCTTTCAACATGTTTTGCACCTAATTGTAATAATACTAAGAAGTTCAGTTACAAATAGGTAAAATAGCTAATTTACTTAAGGGTCTAAATTGTAATCCCTTAGTAATACCTAAATCTACTGTAGGTAATATAACTAATATTACTAATGCACTAAACATAGCTAAAACTCCTAATAATTTATTAGGTATAGATCTTAATATAGCATAGAAAGGTAATAAATATCATTCTGGTACTATAGCAGCAGGAGTTTGCATTGGATTTGCCATTATATAGTTATCGCTATCACCTAAAACATTAGGCATAAAGAATACAAATATACTTAAAACAAACATGAATATAAATATAGTTATTAAATCTTTAAATAAATAATAAGGTGCAAAAGGCACTCTATCATAGTAACCAGGCACTCCTAAAGGATTACTTGCTCCAGCTGTTTCATGTACAGCTATTAAATGCATTAATACTAATGCAGCTAATACGAAAGGTAAAACAAAATGTAATGCGAAGAATCTGTTTAATGTAGCATTATTAACAGAGAAACCTCCTCATATGAATTCAACGATGTCTTGTCCTATTCATGGTATAGCACTTATTAAGTTAGTAATAACTGTAGCTCCTCATAATGACATTTGACCGTAAGGTAACACGTATCCTAAGAAACCTGTACCCATCATAAGTATTAAAATTATTGCACCTATTACTCAAGCTAGAGTTCTAGGAGCTCTGTATGATCCGTAATAGAATCCTCTACCTATGTGTAAGTACACTAAGAAGAAGAAAGCTGATGCTGTATTACTGTGTAAGTAACGAATTAATCAACCGTTATTAACATCACGCATTATGTGTTCTACAGAATTGAATGCTTCTGCTACACTTGGGTTATAATGCATTGCTAATGTTATACCTGTTATTATTTGTATACCTAAACATAATCCTAATAATGAACCGAAGTTTCATAAATAGTTTATATTACTAGGTTGTGAATGATCTATTAAGTATGCGTTAAGCAACTTTAAAAAAGGATGACTTTTTAATGTTCTCATAGTTTTATTTATAAATTAAATTAAATGGTTAATACGTATATTATATACTCTAATTAGAAGTATATTAACTTATAGAAGTTATATATGTATTTTTTTTATCATATACTTTAAAATGTATTTACAGATTAAAAGATATATACTGCATATTATGCAAATAATTATTATTTTTATGTTGTGTTTTTATAAGGAAACTTATATTAAGCTTCTTTACCTGATGTTACGTAATTACTTATTCCTAGTAAAACTACTACACATGTTACTGTTATAATATTAACTAAGTCTAAATATACTGATACAAAACTAAATATAGATAAGTAGAAACAAACTCCTAATAATATATAAAGAGCGTAATCTGTTACAACTCCTTTACTTAATCCAGATATAGTTTTACTTGTTCTAGTTAATATTACGTTCATTCCATATGGACCTACTCATTCTATACTTCCTTTGTCTAATACTTTAGTTGTTTGACCACCTAAATCTAATACTGTATTAACTATATATTTGTTATAGAATAATTCTATTAAGAAACGTTGATTAAAGAAACCAAATACGTAATATCCTAATCTTAGTACAATTTAAAGTCTAGTTACAGATGTTAGGCATAAATTCAGGATAGATTAATAGCTAATAGCTGAGAAACGCTACTGTAAAGATAGAATGGTAATAATTTAAAGAAAGTAGGTACACGCAAATTCTGTATCTATTAATATTTCATGCATAGGATGGATGAAATATACTATTATCTAGTAAAGAAGCCTGATCCTAAACCTATGAATATATCTTTAGTTAAATATCCAAAATATATTGAAAAAATAGCTAATATTACTAATGGTAAACTTAAAAATATATCTCCTTCATGAGCATTTTTATAATAATTTATAGGTCCATTAGGATTAGCTAAAAATGTTAAATATAAAACTTTTACTGAGTATAATGTAGTAAATATTGCCCCTATAACAGCTATTACATAAACACTAATACTACTGAAATAATATTGACCAAAAGCAGATTCTAATATAAAATCTTTACTATAAAATCCTGTCATGAAAGGGAAAGCCACTAAACTAAGACTAGCTATTAATATAACTGTATAAGTTAAAGGTAAGAATGAAATTAATCCTCCATATCTTCTTAAATCTTGATTATCAGCTACTGCATGTATTACTGCACCTGCACCTAAGAATAATAATCCTTTATAAAAAGCATGATTTACTAAATGAAATATAGCTATATTATAAGAAGATAAACCTATAGCTATAACCATCATCCCTAATTGGCTCATTGTAGAATAAGCTATAATTTTTTTAATATCTTGTTGGAATAAACCAATAAGAGAACTAAATACTGTTGTTACAGCACCTAATCATAAACATATTAATAGTACAGTAGAACTATATTCTATTAATGGTGATGAACGTATTAATAAATATACACCAGCAGTTACCATTGTGGCTGCGTGTATTAACGCAGATACAGGTGTAGGACCTTCCATAGCCATAGGTAATCATATGTGAAGACCTACTTGTGAACTTTTTGCCATAGCACCAATTAATAAGCAAATACCTATTATTGTTATAACATTTTCGTTAATGTAAGGAGCAACTGAGAATACTGTACTATAATCCAAGTTACCTAAAGATCATAATAATAACGAACATTCCTATAGTTAAGAAATGCATCTCCAACTCTATTAGTTAAGAAAGCTGATAAAGAACTTTGATTAGCTGCAATTCTAGTGAATCAGAAACTAACTAAAAGGTATGAACATACTCCTACACCTTCTCAACCTACAAACATAACTAAATAGTTATTACCTGTTACTAATATGATCATCATAAAAGTAAATAAACTTAAATAACTAAAGAATCTTTGATTATGAGGATCATGACTCATATATCCAATAGAATAAAAGTGAACTAATGAACTAATTACTAATACAGGAATTAACATAGAAACTGTTAAGCTATCAAATTGAAAATTTCAAGCTATATTAAAAGTTTCACTATCCAATCATTTAAATATATTTAGTGAAACGGGATTATTGCTAAAACCTATTTCAAAAAAACTTATTATAGCTAATATAGTAGTTATAAATATACTTAAACAACCTAATATACGACTACCTGTAACTCCTACTTTTCTACCAAAAAAACCGGAAACTATCGATCCCAATAAAGGTAATATCAAAATACTTAAATACATTACTTATATTCTATTGCAATACTTCCTCTTAATCTATAAAAGGCTACTAAAATAGCTAATCCTATTGCAGATTCCGCTCCAGCAATTACAATTATATAGACAGCAAATGTTTGTCCTATTATATCATCTAGATTTATAGAACTAATTAATATTAAGAATGTTATAGATACTAGCATTATTTCTATAGAAATAAGCATTAATATTATATTTTTTCGATTAAATACGAAACCTAAAATTCCTATTAAAAAAAGCACTAATGTTAAACTCATATTTTTTAATTAAATATTTAATCAAATTATTCTAAACATGTTTAGCGTAGACATTATAAATGAAACTACACTAGAGGCATCATAGACTCGAACTACGATTGTGATGGCCGTAACATCAAGTTTTACCATTAAACTAATACCTCTTTTAACTGATAATAATATTACCAGATAAAATATGCAATAATTGCATAGCTACTATCCTAAGGATAAAAGCTTAAATTAAGCGTTGTATAATCAGTGAACAAATTTGTCTATATTTACAGATTCTATAACTATAGGCATTGAACTGTGTAAAATTCCACATATTTCTGAACATTGTCCATAGAATACACCTTCTCTGTTAATAAATACTGATACTTGATTTAATCTACCAGGGTATGCATCAGTTTTTATACCTAATGAAGGACAGGCGAATGAATGTATAACATCTCCTGATGTTACAACAATTCTAATATGAGTAGATACAGGAAGTATTACTCTATTATCTACTTCTAACATTCTTAATCCTCCATCTTCTAAATCTGAGTCTGGTATTATATATGAATCAAATTCAACAAATTCACCATCAGAATTAATAAAATCAGGATATTGATAACTTCAATATCACTGATGACCTTCTGCTACTACAGTCATAGAAGGATCATTAACTTCATCCATTAAATATAATAATTTAAATGAAGGGAAAGCTATTAATATTAATATAATAGCTGGTGTTATAGTTCATATTAATTCGATTAAAGTACCGTGATTTAAATATTTGTGAGATATAGGTGCTTTTACAGCTAGCAAAATTTCTTACTATTGAGAATAATACTCATCCAACTGCGAATAAGACTAATACTAAGTAATACATGATATTATCATGTAATTCTATTAATCCTTCCATTTGAGGTGCTAGCACTGTCTTGGAAGTAAATACCTCAAGCAACAGGTGCGTCAAAAGCATACAAATGAATTTAATAAATTTTTCATAATGTCAAATATATTAAATGAAATTTCTAATTGAAAATAGAATTGTTTAATTATTTGTACTAGTAATAACTGAACATCCCTACCTCACCCTCAATCCCTTATAATCTAAATATATCTTTAATTAATACGTATTATGCAACGTATAATAATAAGTAATGCCATCATTAAAGCGAATAATGCTGTAGCTTCTGAGAAAGCGAATCCTAAGATTGAATAAGTGAATAATTGGTTTTTTAATGAAGGGTTTCTAGCAACACCTAAGATTAAACATCCGAATACTACTCCGATTCCAACTCCTGCACCTGCTACATCCTACTGTAGCTAATCCTGCTCCTAATATTTTTGATGATTGTAACATAATATTTGTATAATATTAAAAATAAAAATCTCGTAAATTGTTATGCTATTTTAGTTAGAAATATAAATTTCACAAAATAATAAAGATATGTTTGTCATAATACTTATATATATACATATATATTGATTAAAGTTTATTGATTATAGATTATTTGTTTTCTATAAATGTGTTTACAAAATTTTCAGTGATTTGCTTGAAATAGTTGTATGATTGTCTACTATCTATTTTTAAGGCTCCTTTACCTAATTCGAATACGAATCCGGCAGTAATAATACCTATAAATAGTAATACTATTATTAAACCATATACACCATTTTCGTATCCACTCATAGCAAATGGGTATATCACTAATAATTTCTAGGTCTAACACTAGATATACCAATGCAAATATAAAGAATTTAACTCCGAATTGAGCTCTATTCTGTCCTAAGAAACTATGGAAACCACATTCAAAGATACTATATTTTTCTTGGTATGGATTGTGAGGTGCCAATACAAAATTTAAGTATTAAAAATAAAATAGCGATTATAGCACATACAAGATATGAAATAGAAAAGTTACACTACTCATTTAACAGTTAAATAAGATTTGTACCAATATGGTACCCATGCTTAATCATTCTTTATTTATAAATATAAATGATAATATTATTAATGTTATTGTAGAAATAACAAAAGCTATAGGACTTGATATAGCTAATATTGTTATAATCATGAAGTTCACATTTTTAACAAGAGTATTATTACTGTTCATTACATTACCTTTTAGTGTGTAAATTTGTCTAATAAAGTATTTACTTTATAATTAGGTTTACTGAAAGAATATTTCTTTAACTATAGCTAAGATAATATAATACCACCTACTAACACTAGTTAGTATAGCAACTAATGATAGGAAATACTAAACCTTTATCTAAAGCAGCACTTAAAACCATCTGTTTAGCAAAGAATCCTAATAAAGGAGGTATTCCAGCAAAAGAGAAAATAGTAATAGCTAAACTTAAAGCTAAAACAGGATTTATAAAGAAATATCCTTTTAATTGAGTAATTAATTGTATAGGTGAGTTAGTTTTATCTAACAATTCTTCATCTTCTTTATTATCACTTGTATAACAATATAATGAAAATCCTATAGCTATTAATATAAAGAAAGCATTTAAATTACTTATAATATATTGTGTTAAATAAAATATAAATGCTTGAGTAGATTCAATACTTGATATACCTAAAGCTAATAATATAAATCCAATATGCGATATAGTACTATAAGCTAATAATCTTTTTATTCTAAATTGAGTTAATCCTGCTACTGTACCAACTATTAATGAAAATAATGAACTAACTAATAATATAAATGTTCAATTCATAGATTGATAATTTGCGTAAGAAAAACTGTTATTAGTATAATAAACTAATTGTAATAATAAAATAAGTATAGATATTTTTGCAATTAAAGCTACAAAAGTAGTAACTATTGTAGGTATAGCGTCATAAACATCAGGTGATCAGAAATGGAATGGAGCTGCACTT